>JAUMTR010000025.1:5815748-5827824 GCA_032270685.1 Microctenopoma stevenorrisi | reverse complement strand
CCCTCATTCAAGATAAAAAAAAACCCCAATTAATCCCAGGAGTACATAGTTTTGCTTTATTACAGCTGCTCACCTTTCATAAGAAATGTAAATAACTATAAACAGAGTAGATCCAACACAAAAACAAGAACATGGATGAAACATTTACATAACTGTATGTTTATATGTATGACAACAGTTGTGTGTCCTATAACCAGAGGAAATACAATTTTATGCCCTTCAACCTTTTATTCTTTTATACTTAAGGGTTAAAAAAACTTTTCTGACTCATCTGTTGTATCTTTTTGGAGCATGTAGGCAAGGTTTTACAGGGAACAGTGAACCATCCCACACTCACTCTCTCTGACTCTCTGAGCGCTTTTAAAAACTCTGCTGCAGCCAGGACAACCACCAGAAGCAGCAATCGATTCCATCCCCCTTGTTCCCACCACAGTGAATTCAGATCAACTGAGTCATCAGGTAAAATGGGAACAGATGAGGTGTGAACATTAGGCTATTAGTCATGGCAAATTATCTCACACTCTGCCATAAAGAGGACCGTGCACCCTTTTTTGCTTTAATGGCTTTCATTTAGGGTTTAAATGTTAAGTAGCTGTTTGGAAGTTTCCTGTTACAACAGATTGTTGTAATATAAGTGGAATATGCCTACTTTTCGTTGCTAATGATGTCTTGTTGAAAATGTATAGGCACGTGCAGTGTGAATTACACTATTAAAATTAAATAATTATAGAATAAGATATGCACAAACAGATTTGTTTTATATATTTGGTTTTTGTTGACATGGTTTTGGTCAACAAAAGGTCATGGGTGGAGTATAATCTTCCATAAACACCGGCAACGTGAACATTGCCATAGCAACTGATACAGCTCGATGGGAAATACCAAACGGAAGGGTTAAAGAATGAGAACAAACATTGCGAAAGTTTGTAGAGACGTTCAATTTCGATTTTAAACATCTCGCTCTATCGATATGAAGTGTATAGAAGTGTCGTGTGTGTAATTTCTGTTATTTAAATTATTTGATTTACTGACAAATAAGTTGGTGAAACCGTTTCTTTATTTAAATACCCGCTCTGCACCAAATAGTAGAGTCCGATTTCAAAATGGCGACCGCGTGTTTGAAAATCAAAATATTTAGTCACAGTACAATTCTGTTGTGCGAGTCATTTTAAAATGTTCCAACGCAATCTTTACAGTAACTAAAGAGTATGGTAAAAACAGAAGACATGTCCACAATGGCGGAGGGCTGGAAAAAAGTGTTCAGCCGAAGCCGGTTCGTTCCACCAGCGAGCCAGACAATCCGCCGGGCTGTGGAAAGCCACCTCACGAAGTCCCACGGCTTCCAGCTTAGCCTCAGCCGGGTCACAGCTGCTCACCTCCCTCAGGTGACGCTAATGCTAAATGTTTGCTGGAGATGTAGCAACTTAGCTCAGGTGGTGGTTAAACGCAGCTGCGTGTCTGTGAGTACAGCACGGTGACTTTTCCCTGCCACTAAGGAGAAAACGTTAAAGGCCTCGGCAGTGTGTCGCCTCATACTTTACTTTAGTACGTGTTCAATAGTTCACTGTGATAAAATCTCTCAGAACTCCAAACCTTTCCAAAACTGAACGCGACATTGTACGGTATCAAACATCCACGTGTGCCAAAATGTGATATATATCAACCAAACGTTTTCTCATATAGAAGTCTTCTCTTTTTCCACACAGATAGAGGAGGGGCGAGACGTGTCCTGCCAGATCAGAGTGACCCTGTTTGATCACAATCACCAGCACTTCTTTGGGAAAACATGGAAGAGTGCAACTCAGAAGAGGAACAACAACAAGATCTCCTTCAATGAGGTAAAACATTTAACACAAATATGACAGAGGACTGTAGATGATATGCATTGGTTTTTAACTTGTTTTGATTGATTATTTTTAATTAACTATTATTTGAATATCAAAGTCAACAGTCATGATTTACAATTAGTTTAATCTAATAATTTAACACGCCGTTATTTAATTAAAAGCAACTCAAAAACTCCACCCACTGCAGTTATAAATCAGCAGTGGTGATTACACCTCGTTCTGCCACTCTCTTGAGAATGTTAGCAGACAAAACAAAGCAAGTGCCCTGATTGCCAATAAGTGGTTGTGTCCAACAAGATCCAAATAATAAGCCATGCTGTCAGTGTTATTGTAATATTAAACTGTTATATTAATGAGTAATTCACCACATTGTTGCACAACGCATACATGGTTAAATACTGCCAAAATAGTCCTGCTCACTCATTTGCAGCATTGTCACATTAATACACTTCAGTATAACACCACTGATTTAATATATTTTTATTATTGTTAATAAATTCAATTAAGAGACTAAAAGCATTCATGAACTCCTTGTGTGTGAGTCCAGGACCACGTGCATCTTATTTCACGATTATCGCCTTAATCACTCTCTCCACTGAGCCTCTCCCACAGCGCTAAATTAAACAGTGTTTTATCATTTCATTGTCATTAACCTCTGTCCCTGTGCATCCAGTACAGACCAACAGAACCCCCGCTTTTCTTGTGCCTGTATTAGTTTTCCTGTCAAAGTTTAATCCAGGTTGAACAAGTAAAAGAGGAAATGTGTCTTATCTAGTTCCACGTAGGAATGCATGAGAAGCAGGTTTTCTCTTTGGCTAGATATGATGAACCTAATCGCAACACCTTTGTGACTGAACCATTAATGGAGCTGTTGTACTATACATTTTCTCTTTTCCTTGGAGCTGTTGCATTTGACTTTTAGTTACTGGTCTGCACCATTCATGATTTTCTTACCAGTGCAGAGGCACTGGTATATTTTGTTGTCTTACCACTGCCTTTCCAGTTTTCACACTTAACAGACGTGATTAAAAAAACTTTGATTGATCTTCAGTCAGCATGTATGATGAGTCCAAAAATTAAAAATAAAGGAGTTCTCACAGCTTTCTGCCTCTCTTAATATCTTCACAGTTGGAACTCACCAGTTCCCTCCCCATCTGCACAAGTGAACAATAAAAAGCCCTAATGAACATCTTGCTGTCATCGTCATTATAGGTTGAATTTTTGCTATCGACAGGTTTGGCAGCCCTGCTAAGAACCAGCGCCAGTTTGTTTGCAGCAAATACACAAAACCTGTGAGAAGCCCAATGAATTCTAAATGGACAATTTGGCTTAACTGCATCAATCAGTCACCTTATCTCAACTAACGTGTTCAGGGCTTAGTGGGGCAGACAGCCTGGCACTTCAGCCAAAATGTTATTATATGTTCATTTTGTGAAACTTACTGTGAGTCTTCAGTGCTGTACTGTGTACTAATGTTTGGGCAGACTTGACAGAAGGCTGATAAAATGTTGGTTGGTTACATGATTTCTTGATCCAACAGGTCAGACAGTAATGGCGTTTTTTTAAATAGGGCTAGTGAGCTTGGACAGCTTTTCTCTTAATACTGTAACTGAAATCATCATCAAATCATTTAAGTACCTTTTCACAGCATTGTAGTTTGTTTTTATAGAAATTTGTTTTCCTCCGCTGACAAAAACACTCTGTAGTCAACTGCTTGTTGTGAGCCTGCAGCACAGCTCATCCTGTGATTTGGTGATCATTTTAGTTTTCCTTTCTCATATCATCACTTAGCCTCGTTAATTTTAGAATGTGTATTGCTTTGCTCAAAGCAATGTTTGCTACATTATATTGATTACCAGGCAACTCCAGCCAAAACCTCCACTGTCAGATCCTTAATGGTTTCAGGGTAAATTTGATGCAATTACATGTACTAATTTACACAGTTTATTGTAATTCAACACACTTTTGTGAGTGATGACACTTGTGCTGATATTTCTGCTACAACTGAGCTCCCTTATCGGAGCAATGGCTTTGCTGGTTTATTGACTGGGATTTAGAATTGTAATGTACTTTATCTGAGTCGGTGTCGATGAAGACGGCTTGCTGTTTTAGTCACACGTCAGTTTGGAGTTTTGCAGCAGTCTGACATTTCACTTTGCTTTAGTTTTGACCCATTTAAAAAAACTTTTTCCAGCTATTGTTAGTCGACTCTTTTCTCTTTTGCAATCATCACTAGACAAAGGGAACAAAGAAACAATTTTTTGTGTCTAACTGTGTGATGTACTCTTTGAGAGATGTGCTTTGATGATGAAATTTCCAATTACTTCTTGAAAATGTTAAAGTGAATGTTACAAGGTGGGTCTTGAAATACAAAAGACAAAATATACAACACTGAAATATGCCACAAATCAGATTATGGTAATGGTATCCATTCAACTTGAAAGAGTTTCTTTTGTTTAGATAGGCACCTTCTGGTCTGCAATGTCTGGGCTACCTAAGTAACTTGTTTCCTACTCGGTGAGTAAAGTTACACTAGGTGCTCTAAGACCAGAGGTGGACCTAGGAAACATCTAACCATGTATTGAGGCAACTTGCCGTTTAAGACTAAACATCTTTGCTATACACAATTTGAACTCTGAGCTTCCAATTGAAAGATCAGTCTGCCTACAATCAGTTTCTACACTCTGTACCACTATTGTGCTACTTATGGTGGTGGGATTTCTAATCTTTTGTATGGAGAGCGGCTGTATTCATGGCAAAACAATTTCCCTCTGGGATTAATAAAGTGTTTTGAATCTCGAATCTTGAAAGTAGACTTGTACCTTACAAAGGTGTCTCCTAGTATCAAGTTTACTATCGTTTCCAGATCATTCTGTTATTTTTAAATAGATATCTGGGAAAGCAGCTGGATATCTGTGTTCACTCTCAATCAAACATCTGAAGGTCTCTGTACATCTTGGAGGTCGGTCACATGCTGTTTTGATTGTGTCAGCGCACCACTGAGCTCCTCCGAAGCCTTATCAGCTTACAGCGTGAGCAATTGTACAAGATGTTTTGAGAAACTCTGTTTAATAAAAAAGAATATTGTGAGCTGTAGCTGCCTGATAAATGCAGAGTGTTACATAAGTCTTTTAACAGTGACACCAATGACTCACAGCTGTGACACATTCTGATATCCAGTTTTGTCACCATCCGTTTTGCCCCTTTTCCTTTGCTTGATTTTCTTTTGATCGAACAATCTCTTACTGTGTATGGTCTTACTTTGATCTACCATAATAGTCAGCCTATATAAAAACCCACTTGGTATCCCAGTAAGCATTCAAATCCCATTATCCATCCAGGGTAATAATATAAACCACATCATATCCTATCAGGATGATAAAGTGGGCCTGGCCCTCTATGTGCTGTGCCTCAGGAGCTGCAACAGCTTTTTTTTTTTTTTTAATTGGATTTGGCCCGATGCAGTCACATTTATGCTGGTGTTTATGAGTGGCAAATTGCTGTTTGATATCCAAATAATGTCAGAGGGGAGATCCTCTCTTCTGTTACAGGAGCACAGTGAAAATTGCAAAGCCCCACCTCTCTCCAGTCAGTCATGATGGATTGGTTTTAATATCGAGTGAAAAGCAAAGATGCTCCGTGATTAAACACAGAAAGAGAGAGCTCTCTGTAAATCTATTTTCTTGCTTTGTCTCTTCATTTATTGCTTTCTCTTGCGGAGGCAAGACACCTTGACAAGGACAACGCTTTTTGTTTGTGAATTGTCATAGGTCTGACTTATTATGCATTTATTTTGATAGTAGATCACACTTCTGAGGATAGTTTGAAAGGTTTTTCAACGCTTGAAGGGTTTTCACATTTTTTGAAAGCTTCTTTTATGTATGGAATAAGTTGAGGGCAGTACTGACACATTCATTCTGAAAATCTAGGCTTTTAGTTTTCTCTTTGATCGGATGTTGAAAGGGAAATTTAGGTTCTAGTACATTCCCTTTAGTAAAACAAGGTTAATTCGTCATGTCATGGGCTTCTGTGTATGTAAGGCAATGTTTAGCCTGTTGTCCACATTTGGTCTTTTTTAATCCTTTATGTAGGAAATCCCCCAGACTACCATTTCTCATTTGCTGGTTTCCCTAACATCATGACTTATTTGACGTATGATAGTTATTTATATTTTTCACTGACTAACTCCCCTTGTTGTGTCACACAGGGAATGTTGTGGTCAGTAGAGGGCAATGTTGTGCTACATACAATGCAAAGAGACTGGAGGCAGAGAGAAATGTGTACCCTACTATTGTCTCTCAGCATGATCGCTCCATTTGAACTCTCTACATTTACAGGGAGCCAGTGGTTTCTTCTCATATGCGCAACATTATCAGTCCGACAGCTGGACTTTGGAGAAAAGGCCAAGTTTTATTCCTGTCCATGTGACCTCTGTTTTTCTAGGTCTTCATGCTTTCACGCTGCTCGGTATGACGTAGGTAGCACTGCACAGAATCACCCGGGAGTAACATACACATGTGCATATTTAAATTCTGTTCTTTTATGTCTTCCTTTTGTCTTCTAACCGTTAACAAGGCTAAACCTACCTAACCCCATATAGTTATGCTTTCACCACGTTCCGATTCTTTAAATAAAAATACCAATCATCATCAGCCCCACCTCCGGTGGGGAACCTTTGGCCATCAGTCATGCAATTCCTCTGCTTTTGTTTGTTGTATTGTTGTTTTACTAAAAAGCTAAGTGGTTTTAAAGTGAAGAATCTCATATGGTTCAAACGTGGGCTAGGAGTAATGAACATGTGGCAGTAGTCATATTTATCCTGCATTTATCCTTATTCTTACAGTACCCAATAGTTCACCAGATTTAAGCTGTCAGTGCTGTAATGAAATTAAAGCCTCCAATTCTTTTATATAAAGGAGACACGTACTCTAGAAAGGCTTACTCGGCTGAAAAATATGTTTTATTTGGAGTGTTGTTGTGTGCCACAGACGGTGCTTTACTACATATGATTGCACACATGATACATATCTAATCGAGCGTGTCCTTTCAGCTGCCACATACAAGACGCAATGCCCTTTTCTCAGTGTTTGTGGGGAAAAAGGTGAGATGACCTAACTCTCATGTCAACTATTTATATCTCCATAAAGATAAGAGTAAACAAAGGAAAATACGTTTTAAGGAAATGTATTTTTATATTTAGTAGCCCTCCTGTTAGTAGTTCAGTAACTCTGTAAGTAAAAGCTATAGAATATAATATATTCTGAAACTACTTTAGGAGTTAGTCTGTTTGCGACAGCTGTTATGGATGCTTTTTAGCCTGGTTTAGACAAACTAACAACCACCAGTGAGACCCTCTCTATTTTCATGGAAAGTAAAACCAACTATTCAACAATGCAAAGAGAGTGTTCCTGTTACTTTGTGATTGGCTTTAGTTTGAAATCATGTCAGGAAAATGGGCAGTATTTGTTAGTTCCCTGCATGCCCATTGTCTGCCCACACAGGTATTTGCACTTTGTCTG
Organism: Microctenopoma stevenorrisi; assembly: GCA_032270685.1. Taxonomy (NCBI): domain Eukaryota; kingdom Metazoa; phylum Chordata; class Actinopteri; order Anabantiformes; family Anabantidae; genus Microctenopoma; species Microctenopoma stevenorrisi. The sequence goes on along the minus strand of JAUMTR010000025.1, from coordinate 5,820,458 downwards.
ATTCAACCTATTTTCAGGACACTGCTGGTGTGAACAGAATGCACTCATTGACATTGCTCTCACTGTCCAGTTGCACATGTTAAGGCACTTCTTTTCTAAACATCTATATTTTAGCTGGTACGTGTACCTATGTTGAAGCTAATTTCTGGCATTTCCCTGCCCAGTGTCATCTCATTAGTTTGACATCTGCTATGACCTTTATTTGCCTTTAAAACAGCACCAATATTTCTAAGTGCACTCACACAGTGCAGAGTTTTATAATGTACTTGATAGGTGGGTTTCTTCAGGCATCTTAGAGAACTTGCCATAGTTTTAGTGTGGATTTCGGCTGCCAGTTGTCTTGTCTCTTCATGTAATCCCAGACTGTCTTAGTAATGTTGAGATAACGGCCCGTTGGAGACTAAACCATCTGTTGCAGAACTCCTTGTTGCTTAATATTTTTTATTATTTATTGTTCTTTATTTGAAGGTAATTTGGTATAACGGTGCTGTGAGGAAATATTTAAACACTTGCCTATCGATAGTGTCAAATTCTAAGTCAATCACCAAACAGATGACAGTCTATCCTTGTGGATCAGATTTCCTGGCACCCCCTTCCATAGTTGTCGGCATGGAAACGTGTCATGGAAAAAAAAAGTTGTTGTAAACAAGTCGTTTTAATCAATTAAAACAGAATAATCAAGTGAATGTCCTATTATGTGGGTGGTGTTTGTTGAAATGGTGCAAGCACCGCCATTTATTTTCTAATTATGTCCACTGTCCAAGGACACCTCGACATGTAACCTGGTGGGACTGGGAATCGAACTCGCGAACTGAGCTATCATGCCACCCAAACATATTAACTTGTCCACTTGTATCTCACTGTCCCGAAATGACTTAGAGAGCCTTTCATTCCCCCCTTTAAGTGCTCAGATAAATGGGCAGCAGTAAAACATTAACCTATATTGCCTCTTGTTATGTTCCATGTCTTCCATTCTCTATTTTCCTTTACAAGACACAGCACTTCTACAGTAAATGTAGCAAGCCTGTGAAACAAGTCTGTATGAAAAGCTGGATGATTGATGGATAAAGGAGCTGCTATGGCAGCGTAGTCAGGCCTTCAGTTTACCTCAGTGCTTAATTCCTTCTCCCAACTGGCACGCCACACTAAGAGATATATACTTCAATTATACATGTGGACATGGGGGTGCAGACTGTGCTGCCTTGCTTGAGAACTGATCAATATTTCAGCTCCAAGGGGACCAAACATCTAGTGGAGCAGCTGCTGCTTAACAGCTTTACACACTGGAGTGGCACACCCTGCAATACACAGCTACAGTGGCAAGAAAAACGTATGTGAACTCTTTGGAATGACATGTATTCCAGATTAAGGTGTCATAAAATATGATCTGATCTCCATAAGACACACGAACAGTGCCGACAAAATACAAACCGCTTAAGAAAAGACATAAAACCCTAACCCTAGTGTTTTATGTCTTTATCGAACATAGAATTGCTTGAGCTCAACCTCATTTATTGGTTGTCTGGTGTAGATGGATCTGTTTAGGTAATTCTGTGAGCCATGGTTCACATTAGTAGATGCTCCTCCTGCATTGCAAGCTCAAAATGTTAAATTAAAATGACTCTAATCCAGACCTCCAATCTTGTTTTATTGATTGGACTCCAGGGGTTTCATTTATAAAATGGTGCTCAAAATCGATATAAAAAGCTTATGCATACACTGCCAACTGGAGAATGTGCACTTTGGTCGGCCTCATATTCAGACCAAAACACCCCAATAATTACCATTAATGGTAATGCAACTGCTCCAAAATAATGATGTGAATGTTTATGTGGAAAATGTTTGTTATAAACCATAAAATGCAAAATATAGGGGAATCAATACCTGGTATCTACATGTGTTGTAAATATTTATATTTACACTAATTAAAGAACGTCATCAGTATGTAAAACAAGCCAAAAATATCTGTGTTTAACTCCAAAACCCAGCACTCAGGTGTTTATTTTACTTCACATTAAAGGATGAATGATGATGAATTGATAAAGGCGGGTGGTGTCAGGTTAGGTGACGGGGGATGACAAAAGATAGTTTGTGTGTGTGTTGTGGCACCATAGTTTTTCCACTCTGTGCCCCTGACAGCCCAGCCATGTGTTCACCAAAGAGATTCTTTTTCAGAGGACAGTCTGAAAAGTAATCAAATGAATTACAGTGCAAGGAATCACTGTGGAAGACCTTTCTGGAAACCTTTCAGTGCGTTTTTCCAGTCCTAACAAGAAAATCTTTAGTTTACATAAAGGGAATTCAGAAGTTATATCAGTGAAAGGCACACATTCATTTCCAAGATGTGCTTCTTGACAAATTCTGACATTATCCTTGGCAAAGCAGCAATGTGATCCATTCCCCGACTGACCAGGACTGAGTGTGAGCATCATATGGCCTGACCCTCGGCTCTGACTTTTGAGGGGCTGGGATATTGTAAAGAGCCAGACCAGGCATCGGACAAGCGTTGAGATTAGATTGATAATAAATAACAGATTTGGGGTGATCTGTATCTTTTAAAATAGGGTGGTTCTTAAGGAATATTTAATATCTTATGAGCACAAATACAGCACAACTGGCCTGAATGTTCAGTGCATGATTATTGACTTGTTTTGAAGAGAAATTAAACTTATGAGAATGATCATTATTGAATCTGGCTTCAGTTCGCTAATTCACCATCTGTGTTGCCAGTTTCTTCAGTCTCCAGAATGTTTGAATGCATTGTTCAGTTTCTATACATGTACATACAGTTCATTCGTCTGTCAAATCCCAACTTAAACGCCCTGTTTTGTGCATATAAAATGGTTATAAATGAGGCTCCAGGTTTAACATCTCCAGACTCCAATCAGCTTTTGTTGATGTCATTGGCCTATTCTTGCAACCTACAGTGTGCATGTTTGAATAATGTATTGAGAGCAGACAAAACAATACAGTGGTTTGTGTTTTAAACTGTACCTAAATGTATCATCACTGTAATTTAAATGAACACCATAGAGTGCAGGTATTATCAAATGGTTCACCTACTTTATTTCTCACCTTTTATTACAACTGTATATACCCTAGTTGTGTGTTTGTGTGTTAAATCGAGGGAGTTCAAGAGCCACAAAAGCTACTGCTGAGGTGACAGCAGGGAGAGATGAGAGCCTTGAGGAGGTGTTAGGTGTGTGTGTGTGTGTGTGTAACTTACTGCTGCTGTGTGTGGTAAGCATGGTGTGCATGGGCTCGTCTACCTTCATCCCTATCTCAGTTCCCTTTCCATCACACCTGCTTTTCTCTTCACACTCAAACACACACGCACACACACAGAATGAGCATAATTCTGCTATCAGCGCTCCCTGGGGTCCGGACTGCCTCTGTAGGGGTGGGGGTGGGAAGAACGACATTGAGGCAGAGTGAAAGAAATGGATTCTGTCTGTCTTGTACTTTGTTGTTGCAGGCTTTGACATGTCAACTCTAACTTTACCTTTTTGATTTTGAAATCTGACAGTAGCCTTTCATCATTGTATATTTCCTGCATTCCTCCCTTTTTGCAATGTTTTTCTCTAGCATTTTTCAGTGAGTGCCCACAGTTTGTCTGTGAAGTACTTTAGACAGGATTTACAAAATTTAGAAGACCGACACCTGGGGGAAAAACTAAGACTTTAACCAGTGAACATTGAGATCTGTTGTTGGAATATCTGAGATGATATAATATGCAGAATTTTGGGGTTTAGTTGGAGGGACAAAACGGCAAATACTAGAAGCACTGGGTGCTCGGGGGGGAAACGTGCTGAGTTGGAGATTTTCATTGTGTGCAGGGATATATTATGGAAACTGGAATAAGTTTTGATGCTGAGATTTGACTGAGAAGCAAGTTGGCTTTTAAGGAAATGAGTTATGAATTAAAAGGTGCATTCTTTCGTTTTTGCTTTTTAACTATCTAGCTATCTACCTAGCTATTTACTTTCTCACCTGCCTTGGTCGTCATCTAGGACACAGTATAACCTGTCAGGACACATGTAACTCAGTCATCTGCCCTCAGGACCTCTGTCAATGTGGAGTCATTATGTGTCTGTGTCGGTCTTTCCCATTTTGTGTTTAGAGAGCAAGTGTTTGCTTGGTTCTGTCAGGTAATAAGAGTGGGATTTCAGATAACTCTCATTTGGACTCACATTCAGAACAGGCCTATACAATTCAGCTGTGCTTTCTGTGGAATTTGTCCATATTTCCTCTATCACTGAAATGTATTATGAACATTACACCCCAGAACATTGACTGCCCAGGTACATATGCCAGAGTTCTGTTTGTGGCATTCTCATCTGCTTTCAACACCATCATCCCTGAGACACTCTCCTCCAAACTCTCCCAGGATCTACAACTTCCTGACCAACAGGTCACAACAGGTGAAGATGGGAACAGTTACATCTCAGACACCTATGATCAGCACTGGTGCCCCACAAGGCTGTGTCCTCTCTCCTCTTCTCTTCTCACTCTACACTAATGACTTCATCTCCAGCGACCCAGGTGTGAAGCTCCTGAAGTACGCAGACGACACCACCGTCATTTGACTCATCAGAGACGGTGACGAATCTGCGTATCGACGGGAGGTTGAACAACTGACGCTCTGGTGCAGTCACAACAACCTGGAGCTGAACACGCTGAAAACTGTGGAGATGATAGTTGACTTCAGAC
>JAUMTR010000025.1:5799734-5815648 GCA_032270685.1 Microctenopoma stevenorrisi | reverse complement strand
GACTGCTGCTGCTACATGGACACAAAGTGCACTAAACTCAGCACACTGCACACACACACACACACACACACACACGCTGTCTTGTCTTTCTGCCTTGGTACAATATGTCTGTAATATGTCTTTAATTTATTGTTTTTCATGTACTTGTTTTCTGTCTGTACTGTCATAGAGAAGCTACAAATGACCAGAAGCAAATTGCTTGTATGTGCAACATACTTGGTGAATAAAGCTGATTCTGAATATTTACTTTATTTGTTTTTGGAGTATATTACCTGATGTTGCTGTTGAATCCTTCTTAAAAGTGTAGCATCATCAAGCTGACCCATCTGTCTTGCAAAAATTCAAGGATATGTGTCCTTAAAAACTCATACTGATGCTTCAGATGATTAACTAATTTAGTCATTTTATTAAACTATGTCTTCATTAATTAGAGATAACTAGTTATGTGTTGTATGCTAAAACAAAGGCTGTTTTCAATATATACTCTTGAACTTGGATTTAAATGAACAAATAATTATGAACAAATATTATTTTCACAGTTTTGGTGGGTTAATAAACTTGCTGCTTATAATGTAAAGATGTCTATACATACATGAGGGTAATATGGTACATATGTCAGGACTCCAAATGAACTACAGTTGCGACAATTATTACCTTAATGTATTTTTATTCTTTAAGCCCACTACGCTTGGTCACAGTAGAAAGTAAAAAGAAGATATTTAGTCATGTTTGAAAAGCTTTTTTAGTTGTTTAACACTGTTGTCTAAAATGGCCTTCGATGGGGATTTTTGAAAAATGAGAAATACTGCTCACTGAAAGTCTTTGCATCACTATTACCCTTTTTCCTTGGAGGGATTCCACATAATTGGGCTGTTTCTCCAGTAATTGCTACAGTCCTCTTATCTTTGGCTGATAAATCAGCTTTCTCCAGTCTCCCACCTGTTCCTTTTTTCCCCTGTTTTTTCTTTATATCATAAACTTTTATAATAAACTACTCTTTTTCTTTTGGCTGTGGCCACATGGCATGCCTCAAACAGCACATTATTCACTGCCTCCATTATTAAAATTCAAACTAATGTTTTTCAGTCACTTAGGTGATAGAAGAGAACACATTTGTACCTGGAATTTCTTAATCGACTGTGTGGGATGGCGGCATGTGCTGATCATGTCAACAAATATAAAAATTTACCAACAGTTTTACAAGAAATAAAACTGTGTCCTGGTTCTCTGTTACCAGACAATGTCTGTATGTTAAACATTTCTCTATATGGGATTTCTCTTTGTTGTCTGACATGCAAATCTGTCCTGGTGGCATCATGCTGACACAAATCAAATTTGTAGTTGCTAAGACATTAATTTAACATTTGAATGCCATTCAAAACATGATTATGAAACTGGGCCCTTGTCAAATCCAGAAGAATATCAAGTAGAAGCACTTCCACAACTGACACGGAAGAAAAGAACAAACGGAACAATATCACCACTCCATATGTTGAGGGAGTGTCTCAAAAGCTCATGAGGTTCTTCAACAAACACAGTATCCCTGGACGATTCAAACCTAGCAACACACTGAGGCAGAAACTGGTCTACCCAAAGAACAAAACTCAGACACAAACAGGGCAATGTAGTACACTACGTTCAATGCATTGAAGAATTTACAAATTGATACATAGGTGAATAACAGCTTTACAAATACATGACACAAACACAGAGAAATGAGAGACTAGGGCTACTCATTTGAAGACAGCAATGGTTGTATTCTGCACAGAGAATAAGGCATTAGAGAAGCTATTAATGTCAAGATTGAATGGCCCTCTCCCAGCAGATGAGGTGACCTAAGACACAATCTGTCACCAACTTACAATGCAGTTCTTACATTACTACCCAGGCAGCTTCACATTCTCACTTGGTCCCAGGTTGTTCCAGCAAAACACATGGAAGCCTAGTGGAACCACTGGTTGTTATTAAATAGTTAAAAACCTAATTATGTTTATCAGCTGGCTAGTCCAGTGGCTCAGTCAGACCTGAGGAAAGCTTTTAGATGAAATGTGAAATATTTTCAAGAAGAGGAACAGCACCTCTTGGATGGGACCATGACCTGTATGACTGAGAATCTTCTGTCAGTCCGCTGACATTACCAGTTTAGCTATGCAATTGCTATTTTGTTCTTTTTTAATGGAGGCACCTGCCTACATAGCTGTGATGAACAAAGGCCCAGAAGCCCTGGAGCAGGCTTCAAGTTGGGCCAGGTCCAATTTACTTTATTTGTTCTGTGTTTGGGTCATGTCTCTTTTTGATTTGCCGGTCTGAAATGCTGAGGACCTCTTGTTGAAAGTCACTTCAGCCATGCATGCTAAGTCATATCTGCTCCAGCTGTGATGCAGTGACACTATTGACAATAAGACAGCCTAAAGCTTATATCCCTGTCATTTTGTCTGCGTCTCTTTCTTCCGCACCACCATCTCTCATCTCTACTATTCTGATGACAGTCATAGAATTTTATACTAAGAGAGGATTTTTGATTCTGATACACACTGGGTCTGTGCCTCAAACAAATTTTTGTATCTTCCTTTCTCCTCTACCTTAAGATGTTGTTGTTAAGCTATGCTGCCAAAACTAGTATCAAAGCATTGCAACAAAGTGCACGCGCTTGCTTAGCTTCACAGGACTACATGAGCTCAGCTATGACTTTGAGTTTTGCCTTTAACAACAAAGTCTCAGGGTGAAGGCACATGCTATACAACAAACAGCAGTTATACAGTAAGATCTAAAACCTGACTGTCTATTGGTGTGCTTTTTTTATGCTGACAACCTTTATTTATCTTAGTTACATAAGATGTGAATAGCTAAGGCAGGTGTGTAGACATGCAAAGTGGGCCTATTATCGAAGACTCGGGTAGCTGACACTGGTCCTGGGAGGCTGGGAGCACTGACACTTGTGCTTTCAGCCTCCCAGGTAGAGTTTCGGCTAAATGGAAATGCCCTGTTTGCTGTTCTTATGGGAGGCCTCCAGCAGGTCCGACGGCAGGGGCCTGTCAGTTATACTTCTGTTGCTCTAGATCCCTCTATGCAAAACCACTGCTCATTTGCAACCTCTTGTTTAGTACAAAGCCTGCTAGTCCCTCTTCAGTGCTGGCCCACAATACCCATGAGTCGAGCTTTTGAATGGCCACCTTGAGGAGGCAGGAAGAATTAGCTTCAGCTTTTACATTCTGATAGCACAGTGCAAGGTTCATAATTGCCTGTATAATGAATATGAATCCATTACACAATTTCATGGTATTTTCCAAAGGTACATTATAATTTTCTGAGTTTTGATTAATGTTAGATTACAGATTTTACTATAATGAATAACTATGTGTATACTATATAGGGATGTTGATTCACCTGTATGGTAATTTTAGAAGATGTAATTTGTGCTGCTGTAGAGCTGTATTGCATTATTGCAATTTTAGCCTACCTGTTATATGGAGCATAATAACCTTCATGAAGGACTGTTGTATTCAACAGCCTTAGATGGCCCTGCAAGAATCGATTACTGGCTTTGTTGACAGTTGCTGTGGAGTATAACCTCTCATTAGGTCCGACATATGCTGTGCTTGGGAGTGGTGCAGATGCAAGCTGTTTTCTCAATGATATCTCACAGTGGTCCAGCGGAGTTGGAAAGCAGCAAGATCTCATAACAACATAGCTTAAAGTCCTGTGTTATGCTTTATGTTAATGTTGGAATTGTACTAATATGGAACATTGTTCATTGTTGAATATTTGAATGCATTAAGTTGAAAGTAAGAAAATGTCGTCATTCACTGAAAACCTTGCATAATCAAAAAGTTTAAGCAATCTAAAACTCAACTGATTTGTCGGCACACCACCTTTTTGTTAATGCAAAAGTCCAGTACAGTAGCCTCCATTTTGTCTTTTCTCATGAAAGAGTACAAACATTAATTTGGCATACAATGCAACATTAAAACATTCTGGCCACAAACAGAATAATATTTTTCTGGAGACACAGGGCTCAACCAGGTTTACAACAGGTGAGCAATAGCTGCAAGTTGACATATGTAATGAGGCTTTAATTCAGTGTCAACTGAGCGTGACAGAAAATCTAACTCAATAATGCAATTTTTTTTAAAAGCTTGTATTCCTTGATTCTTTTTTTAAACACAGTAAACAGTTGTTTTACCTGCTAACGTTTTGGCTAATGCTGTAGCCTTCATCAGAGCGGTGTTTGAAGTCACTTCCTTTATCACAAAAGGACAAACTGAAACACTACAAACAACAACATAGACTACACAGACAACAGAGTTTACATATGAAGAAGAACTAGAAGGCAGCATGACATTTATGGACATGAAAAGATGGGACATAAACTCATACAGAAAAACAACACACACAGATCAATATCTACTATGGACATCAGAGCACCTAACTATACATAAAATGTCAGTAATCAGAACGCTATATCATAGAGCAAACATAATAACAGAAGACCGAGACCTAAAACAAGAGGACCAACAAATACAAAACGCAATAAAGACCTGTGGATACCCAACATGGGCAATAAACAAAGGAAAACAACAAACAGCAACAGATAGAAAAGAACAACCAAAACAAAGAACTAAGAATCCAAGAAGAGAAGAACCAAAACCGCTAATATCTCTCCCATTCATTATAGGCATAACAGAAAAAATAAGAACAATAAATAAACACAACATAAACACACCAACAAAACCACACATAACAGTTAGAAAAATATTAGTACACCCAAAAGACAAGATATCAACAGGACAAAAATGTGGAGTCATTTATGAAATACCATGCAAACTCTGCCATAAAACATACATAGGAGAAACCGGGCGCCAACTCAACACACCAACAATCGAACATAAAAAGGAGTGCGAGAAGGAAACTAGAAGGAAAGTAGAAGACACACAAGAGCTGCAAAACCAGAAGCAGAGAGTAAAATAAAGAAATCAGCTGTAACAGATCATTGCACAAGAGGAAATCATATAATGGACTGGAACAATACACGCATCATAAACACTGAACAACAGAAATACAGAAGATGGATCAAGGAAGCGATTAAAACAAGGAGACGTGGACACGATACCATGAACAGAGACTATGTGGTTTACACACTGGATCACGCATGGGACCGGGTCATTAACAAGGAGGGCGCAGGTAAATGGAAGAGGAAGTGAGCTCAAGCACCGCTCTGATCAGGGCTACAGCGTTAGCTGAAACATTAGTAGGCAAAAACAACTCTGTTTAAAAAAAAGAATCTGGGAATACAAGCTAAAAAAACACACAGAATGAACGTACAAAAGTTCAAATGTGATTTGTTTTTTTTTTGTACAGAAAAAATTAACATGATCAGATTTTCTAAAAATTTCATTGATGATTTAGAACTAGAACAATAATATTTTTTCTTCATGATATAAATTCTTGTTTGAATACCCTGAAGCTTCTGGTTAGTTGTCAGACTTGAATGCAGAAGGTCGCAGGTTCAAATCCCTGTCTGACTCCTGTCATCCTCTATCAGGTGTCTCCTTGAGCCGGACACCCAGCGCTAGCTTCCTGTAAGTCGCTTTGGATAAAAGCGTCTGCAAAGTAAAGCAAATACAAAATAATAAGTTTTAATGGAAAATTTTATGTGTTCTCGACCATTTCTGACCCTCAAAAATATAATGAAAAACAGCCAACATATACATTCTGTGGCCTGCTGGTTAAGATGCATTAAACGCAGTTGTTTACAGTAAGGAACCTGTTTCTTATTATTACGATTAATGTATACTGTATAAAGGCCTTTTCCTTTGTGAAGACCACAATGGAATAAGCAACATTGTTTGGATGAACAGTGAAGTCTATTTGTATCAGATCAAGAAATGGAACAGAAAGAACAGAAATACCACTACTGGAAGCTGACAATGACAGTACATGTATGTTTTTTTTGTAGCAACTGCATAATAATATATATAATAATATATTTTATAATTGATACCATCTCCTTGGAGAATTTGTTTGTGGACAGGATGCCCCTTTTTGTCCAGAGACACTTTGACATGGCCAGGAATCAAGGAGGCACTGGCGAACCACCAAATTTGGGGTTCAAAGACAATTGACAGTTACCAGCAGCCCACCTACTGCACCACTGTCATCACATAGCTGAATGTTTGCAATAATAGACTGTGACCTCTAGCTGGGTCAGTTGGCCGAACCATCTTTTACCCCTGCTCTGAAACAAAAACTAAATGACATAGGTGAAGTAGGCAATCTCTAGCTGTTGAGTCTTTATTGGAAAAACATGATGTAAGAATGAAGTATGAGCAAAAGTATGATGAAATACTGCAAAAACAACCAGCGGATATATAGACAAACTCAAGTGAAAATATTTAATATGCATCTATATCATTTTTGTTGTTATAAAATATTAACCTATTTAATTCAGTTTTCTCAGTCACAGCTGTTTTCTTGAGCACTGACTGCATCTAAAATGAAGAAGGGAAATATTAGGTACACGAAGACGGAATGTTTTGTTTTTTGTGTTTTTTTAGCTTGAGATTGGACCAGAATCAATCTGGAGGTGTATCAAAGTGGTAAAGCAGATGAAAAAGATTTCTACCCTTAAGTTAGAAATCCGTCATAAGTTATGTCCACGTTTAGATTTCTCTGAGACTAGACACTACATTTTTGACCACGAAGCAAATTCTAAATTATAACAGAGGGAGGAAACTTGGGTGAACATGATAGAAAATATGGACCACTCTCCCAATCTCTGTCTGAGAACGGTTCAAGAGAAGTTCATTCAAAAGATGAGCCTTTGATTTGGGAGTTATAGTTGGTGGGGAATAAATAAATAAATAACTAACTGAGTGAAAGTTTCAGTCTATGAATACTGAATGTTGTGCAACTTGGGATGGGGTACAAGAATAACTGTGAATTCAAACTCATCAAACACAGAGCAAATGCTCAGTAGCTGAGAAAGAGTGTGTTACCTTTATTAGGAGCAGGTTCCAGTGTTATATTAGAATAGATAAATTGAGACTTGACTTGGTGAAATTTCTTTTCTCTCAAGCTTTTCTCGTGTCCCTATACATCTGGAGCCTCCGTGTTCAGTTTTGTTTGTTCACGTTTTACTCACTTTATTATGTTTCACCGGACCATGTTGACACGGCCGTTAACCCAGACTTAATGCTGAATTATATTCATCCTATAAATACACCTGCTTGTGAGCCGTGGTACTTTGAATCTTACCAGGCAAAGTACAATGAACAAATGCAAACAAGCAAGTAGATAAATAATAAGAAATCAGACGAGGCTAGATGAGTATCTTTTCCTCCCATGTTTTTCATTTGTATGCAGCAGTGTGTATGTTTGGAAAACTAGTAATTCAAACTCACCTTGCACAGAGATAAAAGGTGGATGTGGAATGCCTCTGAGATTTGAATTTGAATATATGACTCTGTGGTGGCCGTGGTGTCTAAAGATGAACAGGCTCTGCCACTGTGGGCCAGGAGAAATTGGCTCTTTATTTCAGGGTAGCTCATGCCTACTTGTGTAATGTTTTTCTGTTACACTGTCACGTTCTTGTATATTCTCAGGCTTTATTGTGCTTGGAGAAAAATGGATCATAGAATTTGTGAGTCCTTTTTATCATATTCATGCTTTTGTGCATGTAAATCATTGTGGCTCTTTTGTAGGTAGGCTATTATTTCCAATCTGAATGGCAGATCGGAGTCTGTAAACAATAGCACCAACCTGGCACCGACTACAAACACGCTCCTAAAAAGCTTGACTGCCTTCCTCTGAACTTGTATAAAAATAGCAAGGTTAGACCTCCCAAGTAATCCCAAAGAGCCTCCTCACCAGGGGGACACATCCTCATTGTGAAACATTTGATGTTACACCTTAGGTATTCTTGTTAACACTGATGGACAGTGACACAGATTTTCTTTAGAATCAAATGTATCACAACATTTGGAAAGAACATTCCACACACAAATATTAAAACCTCTGTATAAAGAATTGTTATGGCATAATCATTAAATCTTTACAATATTTAAACTCATACTAAGTACGATATAAAAACAAAAATCCGAATTTGTAAGTTAACCAAAGTCAGAAATTAGCAACTATAACCTCTGTCAGTAAAATGTGTTGTATGTTCTCAAGATCTATTTAAAGGAAGATGTTTTAACTAGAAAAGTAGCCCTGCTTAATCATTAAACGTCAACAGTTTCTCTTAACACATTAAAGGCAAGCTTCAGACTGCCCAAAAGAAGTTCACTGAGGTTATTCAAATTAAATTAAAGCTCATTTTTATTGTGAATTCAGAAAGAATATATTTGATTTCTTTTGTGTTTGTCAGATATCATTGCCGTTATATTAGAGGAGATAGTTTGATAAATGCAATTCTTTTTAGATTAAAGAGTTCAGTGGGTAAAAACACTGTCCCCGTTTAAGAACAGTGGCCTAGGACATTAAACACAACTGTCAGAGGGATTTTAAATTGTTGCTGAAAACAGTCAATAATAAGATGCTTTTCTTTTTGTTTGTGTAGTTCAGGCTTTAGTGCTGTATATTGACCTGTCTTGCCCGACTTAACATCTGCCACCTCTCTCCCTTTATTTTCCTTTCGAGTGGACCACAATGGAAAGAAGATTTAGCTTTTTGTGTTTTGATGATATGATCTTTATTTACCACAATGCATTGTCCTGTGTTTTTGTTGTTGTCAAATAAAACTATTTGTTTTATACTATAGCTTAAAACCTGGTAAAATTAGCAGCATATAACCAGACATTCTCAGTGTTAAAATCCAAATGCTACATGTGTATATATATATATATTTTTTTTTGTTTTATCCCTGCACTAACTCTAGTCACAGTAACAGTTGATGCTCCTAGCCAAGCTGGGTACCATGGGACTGTGCACCATCTGTACTTATTTCAATTTTATTTCCCTGAAGTAATTCTCAACATGCTGTTTATTTGTTATTATTATTCTATATGTGATGTAACTCTTTTTGAACTTAATTCTTTCTGCAATATGTTAACTTGCACCAAAAAGTAACATATGATTGCGTATCTATCAGTGAGGGAAATACTACTATTATTAACTTTTTGCTTATTTCTGTTAGCCATAGATGATTGAATGTTAATTATGTGTAATTGTGTTGTCTTTGACAAATGCTAAAATTCAAGCTGCTTTCTGAACAAATCACAGGTGTAAAATGCTAAATATCTTTCTGCAATCATTCGTCACTATTGTGTGGTTTTCTAGGTCCTGTACTTCCACACGCCTCTGTGCCTGCCTAGCACATTGTTGGTTCTGGAGCTTGTGTCTTTATCATCCAGGCCAGATGGTTCCCAGCATGCCCTGGGGCAAGGCTTCACTGTCTTGGAGATATTTACCAACAGACCAGAGGTTCCTACTGTTGACGGGCACCGAAGGTGATTTTCCAATTCTCAATTACACCATGCATGAATTAATGTTTTTTTATGAAAAGATGGTTGAAGGACAGATATAGTTGTAGTGAAGGGGTTGTTGCTATAAGTATATTTTAGGGACTCCTAGCGTGTTTAGTTGTATGCCTGTTAACCTTTTGCAATAACATGATAGTCATTGTATGCTTGCTTGCCAAACTACTATTATATGCAAGGTGTTTGGTGAGACCATGAACAACCAGAAATAATAGAGGATAGCCAGGAGAGTAGTTTTAGACAGTACTGTGAAATGCCCCTAACAGAATAGAAAATACCCGTTTTTAATATGCAGCCTCTTTCATTTATTGAGGTTGATTTCACGTTATCTTGTAGACTAAACATTCACTATGGATCACCAAGAGGCCTCCTCCACCCCCTGGTAAAGGACACACGTGACTGTAAGGATACCTTTTTTATACTGTGTTTTGCAATTACTGTATGTATTAGATGTGTTCACTGTAAGTCTTTACCACGAGGCCGACATTATACTGTGGTGAAACAGCAGTTATTCACCCACTACTAAGACTTTGCTTCCCAACAAGTGGTTGATGACCACAAATATCTGTATCAACAGTGCACATGTCAATGAAAGTTCTCATGTCAGTAACTTTATCTGAAGAAAGAATGGACAAGTCTGCCAATACATTCATTGCTGTGTTGTAATACGGTGTTGTTCCTAAATGTACCATCACACCTCTGCAACTAATGTGTCAAGCTGTCATCAGGAATAATGTTTAGAGATGACGATCCATAAATTTGTACATGTGCCATTTCCAGTTTGGTTTGCAGAGAGTGAATCTGCATAGACTGTGTGAGTCTGCCACTATTATTTTATACACAAAGATGTGTTCTCTGTCTGGGAATACTCTAATTACAAACCAGCTGTATTCCCAGGCAGTCAACATATTGACAATGAATTCCTACTTGTTGTCTTTTAACGTCGGCCCTTATTTTAAAAATTATTGCACTTTCTTTGCAACAATTACATCTTCTTTAGGAAATAAAGACAGGTATGACTTTTTGGTTTGAGTTGTTCTGGGGATCTCACAAATATTTGAAGAATTTGAGATCAAATCTTTTAGCATTATTGATTTTGCTACTGAATCTCTGGGTCCGTCTAGATACAGTATGTCCTCACTTGGGCTAAAACCAAGGCTATGAATTACAAAATACTGTAGTGCCTCATGGTTTGAATAACACTATGCCCAGTGAGAGCAAGAGTTCCAGCCTTGGCTATCATGTCACATGAATATTGGAAAGCCCTCTCTCAAACGGACTCTTGCTTGCTGAATTATTAACCATATGCCTGTTGTTTAGTGGAACATTGCTTTTTGTTTTACGGGCCATATTGCTGCCACTCTTGCTGTTGCTCTTTTATGTTCATAACCCTTTTTATTTGTTTAGATCACTTTAATTCCCATCCACTGTGACAGAGACACACAGTTGCTGCATTTGCTGCTTGATGTGAAACATAATGAGTTGATTTGTGGAGTGAAACAAATAGCTGTGTCGTGCTGCAGTAATAAAGTAAGTGCATTTCCATATAGTGGACATTCACGCCAGAGTGCATCAAGGAATTGTAATAAGAAAACATGCCCCGGAGGGTGACATTTTCTTTAATACCTAATTTAAAATACATTTCACAATATTCTCTCTTTTTTAAACAGTAACTCCAGACATAATTATATCTTCATTATAGTGAATACATTTAAGCTATAAATGGCTACATTTTACTTTATTTCAACTCCAGTATGAGTAGTACATCACTTCTTACGTCTTGCTTTAATTTTGATCTGGTACTGCTCCACACCATGAGGCTGAACATAGCTATGCCCGACCCAGAAAAATGACTCAGTGGGCCGCGAAGTGCATGAACAGCCCTATGAATAAGGACCCGAAATTGCCATTGCTCTCCTTGGCTTTAGTGCTATAATCAGATATCTTTAACTGATTGCCAAGTCACCACTCATGGTCGATCAAGCCTACTAAAACCGGCCCATTCTAATCTCCAGTTATACTGGTGCATCGCTGCTGATATTGCCTGTCAGAATGTACCATGAACTGCTTCCTGTCTCCTTGTGTGCTTAAACAATAGGTGCTTTCAAGTATGTCTTTAACACTGTCTATCCTGTGCACATACTGTGTGAACTTTCGGTGGTCGTATAATTAAGATTGTTCTTCGTTTGCAAAGCAAGATGTGGGCTCTCCATTGAGAATTATTTTCTGCATCATAACATGCAGCAAATATCATCGCTGCATGCTTTCGACTCATGTACATAAAAGCTGGTGAATGAAAACACTATTACTGAAATTCACACATATTCTCTTATGGGACTGGTGATCTGTAGTTATGTTTTGATAATCAGCTTCGACACCAGCCTTTTTTTTTTTTATATGTAACTTACTGCTCAGAGGTACCACTGCCAAGAGACTGTGTGTGCATGCTTTGTGAGTAAATGTGTGATGTACTGTGTGTAGCGGGATGTAAATGGGTTTCAGAACAGAGCAGGGTAAGACAGAGTTTACTGTCTGCAGCCATGAACCAGTGTCTGCCAAACACTATGTATTTTTATGTTCTACTGCCTAACTAGGCTCTCTGCCATGGTTAGAGTAATGCCAGTGGCAACACACTTACAGAATGTGCCCACCACTCTCTATGATAGGTTACCAGTGAAAGGTGAATAAATTAAAAAAGGCATAATGGTTTTGTCTCACAAAAGCCTAACTTGATAAAAGTGTAGAGACGTAGTAAGAAACCTACAGTAGAGCAAGGCTGAGGGTGGGTAGCCATATGCCTGGCCTGATGTGGAGGACTGAAAATTGAAGAGTCAAAAGAACAATAAGCGATAGAAGCACTAGGCAGGTTGGAAGGGCCAGAAACTGCACACGGGCTATAGGGATACCTGCAGAAAGGTACGGACAGAGGGAGGTGCATAACTTCAAGAGGCAAAACACACTATGCAGTGATAGCAAATTTAAAGCGGCATAGCTAAGAAAAGTTAGAGTCACCTAAGTCAACTGCATATAACCATAACCTTTGTCAAAAAGCCTCCTGAACCTAAACTGGGAGCTGGTTTCACAGGAAAGGAGTTTGATAGGTTGCATCATATTCTAAATTTAGGAACTATATGAACCACAAGCAGGCCTAAACTTTAAGATGGAGCTAAAAATCTCTAATCTTAAAGATATGATGGAGTGTGATTATTAGGTGCTGTGTGCAGTGTAGTTTATTCGAGATATGCAAGTTAAAGGAATCCTCTGAGATTCCTCACACTAGTACTTAAGGTCAAACTGTGATAAAATAGCATATCACTGATGTTTTCAGGAGTATAGTCAAAATTATGACATGTTAATAAGATAAGATTTGGAAGAAAAAGTAGTAATAAGTAAGACAGGAGTCTTACAAACACACCTAGAGCTGGGGATTATACAATACAAATAAGATAACTTTATAATGATAATACATACCACTGGACTGGAGCAAAAAAAAAAATGCATGGCTTTAAACTTTGGATAGAAAATTTCACCAAAACTTATTTTTTACAGTGCATTAGAAAATAAAAATAGGTTTTGGTAAAACTCATCTATGAATTGAATTTAACCGGAAGGTATATAATTAGCAGATTAAGCCTAAATATAGAAACGCTTACTGGAAACAAGTCAGTCTGAATTGGCATAGAAAGGGAGCAGTGGAACTGTTGTAGAAAAGAAATGGAGTGGTGGTGGCAGAGAAGTCAAGCTTCGCTATTTTCCAGAACTGGAGTCAGGGTCAAGAGACAGGAAATGGGAAATGAAGAGAAGATGGAGAAAAGGAAGTTGCCTTGGGGCTTTTGAAAGTCTGAGATTGTGGGAGGCAAAAATAGGAGGAGGAAACAAGCAAAGAGACAGTCAGTAAGCTCATTGGCTTGATCTAAGCTTCTTCTTGCAACCAACTGGGAGAAAAGGGGAAGGAGTAGAGAGAGAAGAAAAGTGGAATGAGATGGATGGAGGGCTGCTCTGGGGCCTTCTTAGTGTGATGAGAGGACAACCAGATGGCACATTGTGTTCACATTAACATATCTTAATTTGATGAAATACATTATTTCATTGTATATGTCTGGATGTGGGGACACGAAGGTAGTGCCATGACACATTTTTGTCACCGACACACTGAAAAGCCTCTCAGTGGTTAAGATAGAGATTTGCTACTGCCTTCAATGGGGTTTTGCTGCATAGCTGTCTCTAAGGCATCCCACATAAGTGTTTGTTTTCTCCACCTACGTCAAGCTTTATTGCCGTTTGGTGAACTTCAAACTTCCAACAAACCTAAAGACGTTAAACAACAATTTTCCTTTATTCTGGCTTCTTCACTTGAGTCTGCACCATTTCAGGCTGATATCAGGCTCACATTTTTCTTACTGATGGATAAAGCACAGGATTGTTTTTACACTCCGTGAAAACTTTTGACACTTTTTGATTTTCTTTCCAGAAAAAATTCTGGCAACAAGTCAAACAAATAAGACAGTTTCTTTGAAACAGAGCAGATTCTGTGTAATACTGTGTAGATATCTTTAGTGACAAAGAAAATCAACTTCAACCCAAGACAGAGAGGAATAAAGACAAAAAGGTGTTTTGAACAAAGAGTAATTCTGCTGAATTCCTCATTATTCAGGCTGATAACACTGCAGAGGTTTAAACCTCTTAAAGAGGTGAGAATAGACACGGCAGTAGAACGCATAAAATATATTTGAAATATCATTAAATACTATTATATTATCTTAAAACAATAAAAGGTCTGATTCATTGCTTATCAATATTGTTCAAAATGGTCCTATGCGTACTGTTATTCTCCGAGCTTTGCTGTTTGACAAGTACTCTGAGCAGATATTGTGTAGAACCAAACACATACAAACAAATTGTTCAAGTCACCACTTCAAATCCCAATTCAGTCTTACCTAATCTAGCAGAAATCATTTTAATTACCTCAACTTTAATACTTTCTCCCAGAGTCACTGCCTCCGTTCGTCTGATGCCGAGCCATTTTTTCTCCCTTCCTTGGTTTTACATCTCATGCCAAACAGCCGTTCAACTGACTCTAAGGTACCACACCACGGCTGTAAGGAAATTTTGGGGAAATTTTTAGTTTTATAATTTATGCACACCATCTGACAGAAACCCAAGCTTGATGCATAATGAATAACAAGAAATAAATGATGAAAACGTTACCGACACCTGGGCACCATCTGTGTCAAGAAAGTTCCATGTTTGAATTCCCCCTCGCTTTCTCCCACTTCATACCCATCCTACTTTTTTATGTTTCATGGTAAGAAGCACCTTTTATAATGAGGCTGCTGTCGCCACTAAAAATGCTTGTAGAACAGAGGTAAAGCTGAGCTGCAACCTCAGAAATGTACCCAAGCCATTTTCCATCTTTTGGCTTTAAATGTAAGCACTTTTTTGTACCAAGATATCAGTTAGAGAGAGTTAACGGTTCGGCCTGGATAAGACAGAGCAGTTCGAGGAAGAGAACACAGCGATAAACTCCATCTTCTTTCCTTCTCAAGCCGTTTTCATTTGCTTTAAAGATAAAGGCACTGGCTCTTCCCTAAAAAATGATATAGAACCGTCTACATTATAAATGGACGTCCTTCTATGAATCCATTAATTGTATTTTATGTTACTGGGAACGATTAACCTTATTAACAGTACTGTCCGAGTGAAGGATTTATCCTTTTGTCCACTTAATGTCTTAAATATTTTTTTTAATGATCCCTGGATTTGTTATCTGGATAGATTCATTTCTTCCTTACAAATGTCTGATTTCTCTTTACTCCAGACTTTAAACTAGAAAAAGTGAGATCTTATGATAAAGGTAGAGCCATACAGTTTTCTGAGGAGGACTACAGTCAAGGTTTGCTGTGTCTCGCAGCACAGTCTCAGCAGCGTGGAGATTCCTGTTGGTAGAGTAGCTGCCTGCCATTTACAAAAATGATTGTAAATTACTGCAGAGGCATGTTTTAATTTTAAAGGTATGCTACAGTATGTATAACGATCATCATCATCATCATACAACGTCACTTAAATGCTTTCCCAAATCACATCTGCCTTCTACCATCAGCTTGTTAGGACAACCTATAGGCATGAGTGGCCTGTATTGATTGTCACTGATGCTGGTGAAGATGCAGTCATTACCGGTTAGGATTTGTGTTAAGGACCCATGCGCACTCAGACACGAAATCAAATGCAGGGGTTTTAATAAAATAAACACAAATTAACACTGAACACTGGTAACCTCAATGAACTGAACACTAGAAATAAGAACTGAAAGTCACTCACAATGGAGGCCAAAAACACACTAAGGATTAGTGGCAATAAATAAAGAAAACGATAAACTGACAGACCAAGGCTGTGCTAAGAACCGTACTAAAAATTACCCAACCCACAGAACACACA
>JAUMTR010000025.1:5762990-5799665 GCA_032270685.1 Microctenopoma stevenorrisi | reverse complement strand
CAGGTGAGTGACAGAACGGGGCGTGACAGACAAAGACCGATAAAACAAAACACAGACATGACAGAGACCGAACGAACTAAAAAAACACCGGGAGGCGGGGCAGACCGGGCCGAATCGTGACAATTACCCATGTCAAGGTGACATATTGTAATGCTGCACAGGCCTAAAGACGGCAAACATAAGCAGCGCATTAACCACCACTTTATTCTCCTTCCAAATAGTCTGTGCTTTGTGTGGATGGCAGGAATTGTGGGTTGTCACTTGTCACCGGATGACCCGCATGAACAATGACAATGTCTACCTCATTGCTTATACCTTCTGCCTCATCTGCGCTGCGCTGCTTCTAGTGTGGAGCACGTTTTCCGAGTTGAATGGTTGTCATTTCATTTTAGCTCTGGAAAACCGTGCTCGCAGTGTAATGGAACATTGCACCTAGGTCACCAACAGCTTAATGGAATATTGAAAAATAGAAGTGTCTGTGTGTTAAGTGTCAGGTTGGCAAGTGACTCACTGCTTCTGGGGAAATATTAGGCTCTGATGTACCAAGAAGATGAATCACATTTCTTTGGTTGGGTTGGGGATGTTGCTGGGATGGAAGATTATACTAATGAACTCACACTAGCTAACTCATTTGTATTCAGAGAAGCACTTTGCCTGTTTGTCAAAAATGTGTGTAAAATAATGAAACACTCATTTCTGTTTTTATTATAACTGTATTTGCAGATGGCACGCTCCTGAAGACTATTGATGGTGCACATTTGGACTGTGTGTTAAAAAGCCACCCTGCATTGGCTTCCATAATGAACCTCCTTCCAGAGAATGCCATTGTATCTGGAGATGAGAACATTCCTGGGCTAGCAGCTTCACCAACAGGTAAACTTCATATGACAGGTCAAAGGATGAATAATATGCTTCCCTTGTGTTACTGATGTGATAAGTAGATGTGAATATCTGAAAGTGTGGAAATGTGACCATGTGGATGAAAAGGTCAGAGATTGTTATTAATGAGAATTCACAACAGGAAAATGTGTAAGAAGTCTGGGTCTGTCAGACTTGATGGTTGTTTGACAAAGTTAGAAAGTGTTCATAAACAATTATTTGGCCTTATGTTGACATCATGTGCATGAAAAGGTAAAATAATAACAAATATACCAAAATTGTGTAGTGAAATTGTCAAAATGTGACTGCATAGTAAAACATTGTGTTGTACAGTGAGTGACAATGAAGGTTTTAGAAGAAGCTCATGTGGTAGTGGTAGACTGCCTTAACTCAAGTTGGATTAATGAAAATATAACAGTTTAGGTTTGATGTTACATAATATACGGATATACTTATTTATCGCCAGATGTCAATAACAAACAGGACATCCATCCTGGTACTTAATAGTGTCCTTTTTTGGAACCCTGGTTCCATCAAAAGTTGAAATGTCTGCAGTACTTAGAAAGTAAGTTTCTAAGGGGGAATGTAATGAAGTCTGACAGAGCAGAGCTATAATCATTGGGAGTCAGTGGGAGGTATGGTAGCAGGCTAATCCTCTTCATGTTCTGGGGCTGTGAGCAGCAGAGACCTAAGCTGCCTTTTAAGACCACAGCCACTGGCTTGATATTCATGCCACATTCAGAACAGTCCAACTCTGCGCTCCAGAGACAAGGGCTGCAATGAAACGCTTGATGGCTACATTACTCTTGAAGAGATTACAATCACACTGGCTATTTTCTCTTTGTTGTGTCTGAAAGGGGTGATTTTAGACTTCGTAGGCTTTCCAACTTTATTCACTGGCTGTAATGGATTCTTCAACTGACTCTGATTTATTTTATGCCAAGTATCTGAATGAAAACAGTTTTTGTCAGAATGTTTGAAACAAGCAATGGGGTCTCTGTGTAGTATAAATATTCCAGTGGTTGACATTATACAGTTAAATGAATGGAACTGCTGTCTGTAATAATATGACAATAAAAGGAATTCAAGTTTTGGGAAGAAGTAGTAGTGACAATAACTTTCTTGTTTGCAGTGTTAGTGTTTGTTGATGTTTTAAATTCATTCATTCACAATTTTCTTTGAGTGCTCACTGCTTGTACCACATAGAGCTGAAGCTTAATTAGTAGGAATTTGTACGTACACCTTTTGAACTTCTGCAGACCATGAGTGAAAATGAGGTACAGATTCACCGACCTTTAGGATGATGCCCCACCATCAGCAAATGTTCCTGGCAACTAACTGTTTGCCGATGAGTTCACTACTGTCAAAGTAATAATAGGGTTGGTTAGTACACATGCAGGCGGAATTGCTTGACCTGTTGTCTTTGTAAATGTCTGGGCTGCCATAATAAATGTTTGGGCATGATCATATGATCATGCCAGGGGATTTTTTTTATGTGTCACAAATAGGAATATACTGAAATATATATTTCATAATTTGTTTCACATACAGTAAATATTAAAGTATATTATAGCATTCTCAGCAGAACATCCTTAATGATCTGATAACAAAATTGATAAACCAGACACGCAGGAATTCTATTTTAGTCCTGGAAGAGCCCTAAATATGATATTATTATGCACATGCCGTAGCATGTTGATACTTTGATGATATGTTTGTACTATCACCAGGAGATGCTCTGCTCAGGCCTCAGCCGCTCGAGATGCTGCCCTTCACCCTCAACAGACTGACCATTTCCCTTCATCCGTCCCTAGAGACGTTTGAGAGCCAGCTGCTGCAGCTGATCAATGCTGACTGCCACAACACAGTAAGGCCCTGCATCCATAACATGCACAACCATGATAGTTCATGCATATGACCCATAAGGGGAGTAATAGTGTATATTGTGAGAGGTGGGCAACAATGTTTGACCATGTTTTCATCTTTATTCTCATACAAAGGCCTTAGAGTTTGGGTATACAAATGAACTGCCTGTGTGCCTAAAATAGATTTTCTACAGAGAAAAGACACGAGTGTAGCCACTTATGAAAAAGGTAAGGCTTTTTATGATTCAACATCCCATCCATAATTTAAATGTTTATGGTGCATACAGGGAAAAAGACAAGTCACTTTGTAGTTGATTTAAAGGTACCTACACAGTCCTGATAACATGTCATCACTGTAGTGTAACCGTTCACTATGCTTCTCAAATTAAAGATGGCCATGATGGCCCTGACAAACCTCTGCCAAGATAATTTTCTGTAGCCAGATGCTTTCTTTTATCTCACTTTGTTTCTTTTGCGTACAAGCACAAGTCCTTTTACAGCTGCCACTGCAATTTGAGGCACATCACCTTCCAAAGTAAAGGAGCATACAGTATCTGTTCTCTTTCTCTTTTCTTGTCTATGGAAACCCAGATTGGTAATCATATTTGACAGGTCCAACTATAGACTAGCAATTTTTTTACAGTATCTTTGCACAGCTCCCTGACTTTTCAGTTAAGCCTAAGTGAGATATGTCTTCAGTGGGGATAAAAATTGACATGACAACATGTTATTAAGTAGAGCAAATGGTAGGAGCTATTGTCTCTACGTGTAAATTTATAATAAGTGTACCTAAAATGGATTAAGTGCCAAATATTTATTTTATGGAACTAAACGTGACCTATTAGCACTGTAAGATTCATTTTGAGGAAAGATTAGATTTTATTGGTTTGCAATTATTAAAACAATAGGTTATAATTGTTTACATTAACACCACAACATGTAAACTCTAAAGTGAAAACACTGAATTGTACTATATCTAAGCATTGGCTTTGTATAAAATAGAAATAAAGTGCAGTTCAAGAAAACTGAGAACATATGAAACAGACTACTCAAAAATGTATTTACTTCTATTTCTTTTACTGTATTACTGAGTAAGCAATGTTGACTCCACTTGGCCTAAGCTTAGAAAGTTATGAAAGGGCACTGTAATTCAGAGGCTCAGCATCTCCTCCCTCGTTCCCCTGAACCACAGGAAAGAGCAAGTTTTTCAGGAACCGGCGATATTAAACGGCAGGCTTTATGGATAATCAGCCCTCCTTAACTTTCATTTAAGTTTAACAGACATACTGCATATTAGGAAAATGCAGAGTTACAGTATATCTAGGTCTTAATAAATGTGCTACCTCATTTGTTGTAGTGCCCTAAGGCCAAGGTTGCCTTAAGGAAGCCTTGTCTCTTGTATGCCAAGTTTTAAGTTGTAAAAACACAAACAAATAAAAACGGCTGAGGGGATAAGCAGGCAAAGTATCGTGCTGTTTTTTTACTGAATTAAATAGTGTGATGGAGTAGGCTCCAACTTATTCTTCTGTTTCCACTTAGGTGACACAGATGGCTTTTTCTCATTGTAGCATTCATGGTTTTATTTACATTTGTGAAAAAGGTTCATTTGAAAGTATCCGCAGCCAACCTAAGTTGGGCAGACTAGTTAAATGTTACAAACTTTTGGAACTTCGGTGGTAGTGTGTGACGACATTCTCACGTTTGGAAGAAGCGTTAATACATGCAGCAGTCAGCTTGATTGCAGCTTTTAATTAACACGTGTGTGTGTGTGTGTGTGTGTGTGTGTGTGTGTGTGTGTGTGTGTGTGAGAGTGTGTGAGAGAGAGAGAGACAGAGACAGACAGAGAGGAAAAAGCATGATCTGTTTGTGACCTTTAAAAGTGTGACTTTAGCTGGATTGTCATCAAGCTGTCTCTGAAGTGATGCTGACACCTCACCTGCCAACTTAGTTTTACCGCAGTGTGTGTGTGTGTGTGTGTGTGTGTGTGTGTGTGTGTGTGTGAATGTGTGATTCCCTATTCTAGTGTGTCAGTTCTCAAATTGGAATTGAGGCAGAAATGTAGTGACAAAAAAGAGGAGGAATGGAGTAGCAGATTAATGTACAGTATGAGCTGAATTCTTTATGCTTGCTGCGACTCTAACATATAGTTCACACATAATCCCTCTATAAGTAATTCTATTTTTAGTCTCAAAAATTACCACAGTGTGGCTTCTTTTTACAGTCCTCGTTCCCAAATATAATAAACAGACTGTGTTCTAGTTTAAATGCGTTATATGTACACAATTTCAAGGGTTACTCTGTCCATAGTTTTGTAGCATGCTTTAACAAGCACTAGACCCGTTTAAACTGTGGTCTTAAATCTTTGCCTCTCACTTCTTAAAACACTGTTCACCTTCTGGGTTGCTTGAACATGTGTGCCTTTCCCAAGCTGAGTCAAGTCAGAGTCTACATAACCTCAGATGACCTGTGGCAACGTTTTAGCTACATGTTAAATAAAATCCATTACTCTTGATGAAAGGGCCCAAAATCTTGTCAGAAATTATGTAACATCTTGGCTTGTGATCAAAAGACTTGGGAGAACAGAAGATGATGAAAAGGAGAAGAGGAGCAGGCGCGGACCGGCGCCACGCCGCAGGCAGAACAAAACGCCTAAGGCTGATTTAATGAACTGAGAAAGACTCTGGTAACAGCTCCAGGAAGTTTTCAATTGTCCTAAAAGAAGAAAACTCACTCAAAGTAGGATTGCCCCTGTGGACGTGGTACTAAAAAAAAGACAAAGGATGTTGAACATTTCTGGAATAGGAGGCATCTTGCACATTGTTCTCGGAGGACGTGAAGTGTGGCTGCACCTTTGAATGTGCCAGCTGAGTGCCTTCTCCTTATCATAATTAGGCCTGTACCCAGCGTAACTGATGCAGTGCAAAGGAATGGCGTTTAATGCACTTGGCTCCCATCAAATATTCATGAAATGCAGGTCTTCGTAATGATTGACGATCCAATGATTAAATGAAATAGAGTGCACCTGGTTATAGACCCCATAAGTCAGCCAAGACAGAGAATGCACAGTGGTTAAACGAAAAAGACAGATTCATAAACTTTAGAAGTCTCACAGTTAGAATGACACAGTATAGTAGGAAAATCTGACCAAACACAGACCTGTTACTGTATCAGAAGTTTTCATTTATCACTTAAAAAAATAACCTATTACAAGATTTTTTTAATTTTTTAATCTTTTGGGAAATATTATTATTAATGATTTATGTAAATATGCGATGCATAAATGGTACAACGTTCATCGAGTGTTTGTGAGAATTTATCTAGTTAGTTTAGTTAAGCCAATGCTATTATCCTATATTATCCAGGGACACATGATTAAAATAGTAGATATTGGTTCCAAGGCATCAACTCATTATGTGTTACACAGTTTTAACTGTGTCAAATTATTTATCTTACTACTTAAAGGTTGTTAAAAAGTATTTGCCTTTTCCCTGATTTTTTTGCACATCTGTCATGCTTAAATGATTCAGATAATCAAAGTAAATACAGGTAGAAGTTTTAAAATAATGTCATTTATTAAGGGAAAAAATCAAGATGTGATTTTGAGATTTTTTAGCATATTTCACTTTACCAGACAACTTTTACTACAGTGATTTCTAAATTTAACAAGTCTAGCAGTAATCATGCTTGGGTGTGGCAAGTGAAATTGAACTTAGCTTTCCCAAGACCACAGCATTACAGTGGATGACATGTTTCTTCTCACATGAACCTTTTTGTGTTCAATCAAATCAAATTTATTTATATAGCACTTTAAAAACAACATCGTGTTGACCAAAGTACTTAACATAAAATATAAAAGAAAAGAGATAAGAGAAAAAGTTAAAACAAACCATAAAACTATGAGTGTGAAACTAGTAACCAGCAAATACACTTTTTATTGCTGTTGCAGTGTTTTATTAAATATAGTGACCAAGGAATGTAAAATTGTAATCAGTGTGTTTTTGACCTTTTTTACTTGAACTTGAATGAACTTTCCTTTGCATGCTACAGACAGAGTAGGGAATAGTGTTGCTTATGTAATGATGGAATAAAAATTATGCTAAATGCTTGATGAAAACGAGACGAGACGTTTTTTCCTTTCAATTGATCACTTGTTATTATTATTATATTTTACAGTGTTTTTGTTTCCTGTTTCTTACTGCGACTCACTCACATCAGGTGGCTCTGCTTTGACGCAGACGTCACGTCCTCAATCCCAATTCGCAGCATTATTTACATACAGCTCACAGACACCTTCCTAATACTTTTTCTTCACATCTATGAGACAGCTGTGGTGGGTTAGCACATGGCTAGTCAGCTAGGGATCGTCTTTTGGAGAAATAGACAAAGCGATTTTTGGACACTTTCATTACAGCGAAAGGAAAACAGAATATGTTGTGTATATTGATGGGGAGAAATGGGCCACAAAATTACAGGGAAAAACAGATCTTTAGAGACATCTCAAGTAAAGACAAGCTCATGCCAACTCAGAAGGCAGGGGTTGACATTTTAGCGTTAGCAACAGACGTTCGCCTGCTAGCTTTAGATGTTTATAGACACTTGGCAATCTGTACAAAACATAAGTCTGATAAGATGGCCTTCAAAATTACCCTGTTTAAATTGTAAAATGAGTTTGGCTAAAAGAAAGTTTTGGTTTTATCTCTATTGCTAGTTACTACTTCTACTACTATACTATATTGACTGGTTTTAATAGAATTGCATTACTAATAAAAAGAGATTAAAATACAACTTGCATTGACTAAAACTAGACTAAAATGCTAGACTAAAAAACGTTTAGTCGACAAAAACTAGACTAGACTAAAAGAGTATAGACATGACTAAGACTAATAAAAACTAAAATGACAGCTTCAGAGAAAGACTAGACTAAAACTAGGGAATGGAAGACAGAAAGTAATGACAAATTGACTAATACCTTATTGGTTGTAGTCTTTCTATTTGTTGACAAGAAGAACAACCAGAAAACAAAAGGTTATGAAATTGCATATCTGTGCCTTTTTGATGTACACAGTTGAACTGCACTGCAGTTCCAAATATTCACAGTATTTTAACTGTACTAAGTATTTTTTTCTTTAAGTGGAACCAACTTAGTGTGGTCATGGTAGTGTAATATGTACGTGGAATGAGTGTAGCACATGTTCTTTGCTTGGTGACACGTGGTACAAAACAGAAAGCAAAAGCTGCAAGGCAAGTGTGTGTTTTTGACATAATATTTTTGGTTGTGAATTATGGGAGTGTTTCAGCAACAGTGATTTATTGGTTGGAGCGCTGTGCCAGTTAAAATCTGTTAAGGAGTAGGGGAGTGGGAGGATGAGAGCGGCATGCTAATGATGATGCCACTGTTTCTTGCCATGGATGACTCACCCTCAAAATGGGGGAGCTAACATCCGCTGTGTGGGTTGCAGCACACACTCCAAAACACACTTGTATGTTCTGACATAGATGCAGATTACCAAAAATTTGATGAACTTCAAGGTCTGTGAAAGTGAATTTAAACAGAACAATATATGTCTACCAGAAAAGACAAAAATAATTAAATTAGGGTTCTACTGCTGATCACTGTGTTATTGATTGGTCAAAACATGGTAAATTCTAACATTACATCCAGCCAGCGTCTTCTGAATACGTTTACCCACAAAGTCTCAGACAATAATTTTTTGTTTGCTGGTTTTCAAAGGTGAGACACACGCCAGAGTTATGTAACAGTCTTGGTAATTGGCTTATGCAATTCATGTGGGACTTAATTTCACCTGCTTTCCCTTTCTCTTTTTCACACTCTTGGTTTCTTTCTCTCTTACAAACACACACCTTTGGAGATGACAGTTACCATCTGTAGAGTTATTATTACCTGTTACAGCACAGTACTGACATGAAAACTTAATGATGAAAAGCTGACAGCTTCTAATGGTGTGATATGGAGAGTAAAAAACTTTGCAGAAACTATGAAGCACCGATCCTGGTGCCTTCAGCTATTCTTACAGAGCATCATTTAGAGCTATTACAGCCATACAACACATAGCTAATTGTGAGATGAATGGCAAGGACTGAGAAGTTGACCAGGTGTTAATAATGACATATACCAGTAATTCTTGTGGAGTTACTTGCCTTGAAAAGGTTATTGTTGACTGAAAAACTGACTGTGTCAGTTTAACCATCGTGTTTTTTGGACTCTTGACTTGTTTTCCTCATTTGTCATGTTCCCATAGATGCTGTAGCTGTGATTTCTTGTACATTTTCCTTTTTCAGAATTTGTACAAATAAAATAGTAATAATATCAGCAACATTGTAAATACAAACTATATATACACTGTAGATTCAACACTGTATTGTTATTGTCATAATACGATTGTTAAGAAGTGCAAACATGGCAAAATAGACGTCAACTTAAATATCTGGAATGTGGTATGAGCTCTACAGCACAGCTGTAGTAATGGACATTAAAGATGGGTGTTGGTTGTACTAGTAGCTTGTACACCTTTCAACTATTGGTTATTGTGTTTGTCCTCAGCAGTGTGTTTAACACAAACCCGATATTTAGACAAAGCGATCTCAGCTCTGCTGAGTCAGATGACACAACTTTAGCACCAATTGTGGTTGTTGGATCCTACTTGAGCATGTGTAAGCTTGTAGCTCAGTAACATGATGACCTCTTTCTATCATGTCATAATGACCCATAGTAGCTGTGTTATTAATGTATATTATGCAGATTAGCTGTTGAATTTGTTTATATCTTGAGTTAATTTTCATCCCTTTAATTTACTGTACATAAAATATATTGCACGCTTGTTCAATTGTTCTTAGATTGCATATTAAGAATGATATAGTTTGGTTATATATTTGTATAGTAGCAATGCAAAATTCGCAATTGCCCCCAACAAATTTCAGATTCAGAATTGGGGGAATTGCAGCCAACACTTTCTGTTACTTTCTAAAACTGAAAATCCAACAAACAAATTAAAATCATCCACATAGCGTGCTAATAAGAATCAGGCGTAATTTGGTCTCCTAACCACTTTTCTATGTACAGTGGATGTCTTCTAGCAGTGGAATGTATGCTGATATCCTCATTTAAGTGATTACCATGCCCCCCCCTCTTCTTCTTGAATAGCAGCAGACTTTTCACCCCATCTTTGAGAGTTTGAGAACCATTTGGAATAGCTACAACATGGTCTGGAGGTTTTGACTGATATAAACGTGGTCCAGTTGTTATAATTACTTTTTATGGTTTGATCTTTGTAATATTAATAATCAGTAGTAAATTGAAACTTTTGTCTGTGTTGTATGTATAATGTGCATATTATGTGCCATGTCAGAAAAGTCTGGAATATTTTTATATCCTGTTAAAAGCCTAAAAATCCTGTGACCACTCTGTTCAGATACTCTGGTATAAATGGCGTCCAGTCTTACAATAATAGTGATAGTAGGAAGCAGGTTTATAAAGCTCTTATTGGTACTTCTGACCCTGTTATTGATCAGTGCTATGAAGCCCTGTCACAACCATTTATGAAGTCCCTACCCAGTGAATTCAGGGTCAAGACCCATGCTCTGCCTTGAGCTTCATATGTCCCAGATGGAGCCATTAAAGAGATTTTGCTCTCTCGGCTCATCTCCTGCCCTTTGAGCACAAAGAAATAACCTTCAAAAACTAATTTATCCTCCTCTGAAAATCTACACTCATTTTCCTCAAACTTGCACAATGAAGCGGCTGCTGTCTGCTTTCCAATTCTCTCCCAACTGATGTTATTTCAGAATTTGCTCTAAAGGACTTTCCCTCTTTTGCAGCCATTCCATTTTATTCAAATGGCAGTGTCCCCAACTAAATCAGTTTTACTTACTAATATTTCATCGTCACCCTGCTGTCTCCCATAGTCTCCCGCTGCAGTTGAACCAGTAAATTGAATCTATAAGTATCTAATATTTGACCCCGGTAATGCCATTTCCAGGTGTTAATACTCAAGTGAGGAAATAATCTTGCACTTCTGGATGGATTTTGTCATTTACATTGGATTGAAATTCAGAAGAAAAAAACACCCTTCAAAATAAAAAAGGCAAGTGGTGAGTACTTTATCCCCAAAACAGATTTCAAAGGCATTTGGTCGTTTTTTTTTCTCCTAGAGAGTGCAGACACATTAGAAACGTGGGGTTTTCTGTTTAAGAAACATTTCTATTGAATCCTCAAGGCCATATTAATATAAAATCGGCTTTGGATCGGTCCTGATGCACTGAAGACCAATTTCCATGAGAGTAAGCTTAACAGATAATAGAGATGCACTAACCTGCATACATTCTCTCTCAGTTTATAGATTTGTTGACGTTGACATTTTTGTTCCCCTTTAACTGTCCGCACAAGGGTGACTCATCTAAAACAAAACAAAAACCCTCCACTAACGACGCACTGCTTTTGTTTACCCTATTAACAAACCTCTAAACAAACTGCATCCAAAAACATGCAAATAAGTCTTTAATGATAAAAACCACATTTTAACCCTTAAAAGCTCAATTTTTTTAAAACCCAGGTGTGAATTGTACATCATCATAACTAGAGGTACCATGTTTGTGAGTCACAGTGGCTCTATTGAGACAAGTCCAGCAGCAACATCTAGTGCTATACCAAAAATATGACATAAAAGCACGTGTGAACATGCTTGTGTGTGTAAAAACAAGACACGCCCATGTGGCACCGGTGTGCTCATCACTTGGCAAAGTCTCTCTTCTGTGACTCTGGAGAAAGAGTATAATTTAACTTGGGAGCCATTTCATTGTTCCCTTTAAGCTTCTTACCTCTAAAATATTCATATTTCAGGCGAGGGACGAGGAAATCTGTGATGGCAGCAGACTGAGGTGAGAGGGAGAAGAAAGCGGATAGTGAGAAAGAGAAACTGACAGAGTGAGAAAAAAGAGCAATGAAATAAATGAAAGAGAGACTCGGAGGAGGGGAGTGAGGTGAGGGCTGCAGAGAACAGAACGCAACATTTTAACTGATGTTCTCCTATAAACAACTTTCTTTCAGCCTTTATTTTTTTCTTTGAAACACTTCATGGCAGACATGTCCATAAAGAGACAAAACCATTTCTCCAGCTCTGGCTGCAGTGGAGCAAAAAGAGCAGACAGGCTGTGCAGTAAAAAGGCACAATCATAATTATAATCTGGCTGTCACTGAAAGCAATTATTTACAGATATCCTGTCATACTGTACTTGCACTGTAAGCTGCCACCTGCCAAAGGGTGATTTTAGCTGGATAGGTTAATTTAAAGGTGGTGTAATGTTTTACTTAGGATTTTTGCCAATGCAGTAAATCTGAATACCTTTGTTTTCAGGTTTTGGATTTTTAATAAAAAAATGTGAAATGACATATCCAGTTTTCAACAACACTTTGTGAACAAGCCAGCTGCTTTTTTGATTTTTTGATTTACAGTCCCACGCAGATTAAATGTATTTTCTTTGTTCATTAATAATTGTTCATCGTGTCATAGTACATGCATGATCCATGTTACGCAACACACGCAAAGCCAAATGAGAGCTAGTCATTTACCACAGACTAGACATACATAGAGCATTAGTGAGTCACCAAATCTTAAAGGTAAACAAAAATATAGAATAAAGAATACAAAACAAAATTATACATTAGACGAGGCCTTCTGGGTATTCACTATGAAATCTTGCCTGACTTATGTCCACACGTTCCTGTCATTGTGCAAATCTGTAATCAACATGATCTTTCTCGCCACATAATACAGCACAGATGGGCATAATTTGAGGTTATGACAAGAACTCAAATCTCCCATGAACATCAAAGTAAGATAAATACTATCTGCTGAGCGCATTTTGGCCGATGCTTGTAAATGAGAGAATGACTTACGATAACAATAGAGTAGATAAGCAACAAGGGGACGAACTCGTTCAGTGCAGAGATGTGTGAAGAAAGGAGGAGCGAGTACCGGTGTATGTGGGCTGTACAGTTGCCAGGCAGGCTGGTGTTTGAAAAGGAAAAACTGAAAGCTGAATTGATATGCTAATTTGATTGAGAATATGTGGGTGGATATGGAGAAGGTTTTAAGCAGTGGGAGGGACAGAACGAGAGAATGATAAGAAAAAAGAGTGGGAGTGAGAGACGTGGCGGCGAGAGGGCAAAGAATACAGGGAAACAAATGCCTAGGAGTGGGACGAGAGGCAAGCTCGGTGTGGTTCTCTGGGGTTGGAAAGTTTACAGTCAGTCACTTAACAGTTGTCAGTCAATAGACCGTTTGGAAATTTGGCCTTGTAATTGCCTACATTTCCTCTACCAAATAATTTTAACTGACCTGGAGATTTGTTCACTGTGTGACTGTTTGATTGCTTTTCTTATTAGTGAGGCTGCTGATCCCTAGGATTAACATTGAGCGGATCAGATGTTGATACTTTTGCAGACATAGTTCTTTACCCAGGGTCTCTATCAGTATGTTCATTAACCGTACAGCATGTCCAACAGAATTTGCCAGTAACTGAGACGGTCCCAGTTTATCAAACAGAAGGAAGGTGTAGAAGGTGATGTCTTCCCTTTCAACATGGTCAAATTATTAAAGTCCCCTTTTCACCCATTAACTGGTGTGAAGGAGCTGAAAACAAACGGTTTGTTTTTTGAATCATGAAATCTGTGGGCTCCTTCTCTTAATCAGTCACTTTGCTATTCAAATCCATTGTAGATCAGATCAGCAATTTTAATTGCACAATAGGTTATGATTTCTTTCTTGAACAACCAAATCAAATTTATTAGAAACATAATATTAATAAAACTTTTTGGATGTTTATTACAGTTGGGTGTATTTGTTTTAAAGCCACATTTACAATAATTCCAAAAAGAATGGTTAAAAAGGGTAATGGAGGAAACAAGTCCAGTTGCCCCTAAATATCCTTTTTTGGGATAACCATAACCTGCATGTCTGAGATTCTTCACAGCCACATTTACCTTATCACTTTCATCATTTCATAACATTTTGGAATATGAGCCTCAAGACATGTAAACATCCTAACAATGGCTCGCTGAAGATCTCAGATCTCCTCGAAATATCTATTCCATCTGCATCACCAAAAGTATCTGGATATTCAAGCAAAGTCTGCGATTGCTACAATTGAACAAAATGATAGGTGTCACGTGACTGCTAATGCAGTCTCCTCTCTGGGAAGTTTTTTACCAGAGTTCAGAGGCTGCTCCTTTTCAGTGACAGGGGTAAAAGTGGTGATGATGATGTTGACTCAAATGGTGATGCGTGGGGTAAGTGTATTATCATCTGTTTGTTTAGTTACTCATGTCTTCTCATTGGTTCTCAGAGACATCCAGCACCAGATGATACACTGAAGACAGTTGTCGTCCAGGAAAGGAGGCTCCATCTTGGGGTTCACAATGGCTGGTGTTTTCTTGACAAGCCCCAAGTGGTGGTGCTGGAGCCCCTTGCCTCAGGGGTTAGAGGACGACAGAGCACCCTGGTCAAGGACAGGTGAGCAGGGGAAACACATGTACATTATACAGTGGAGCTGTTACAGTGGGCCACAGGAAATTAAGGGACATTCTGTTGTCAGACCAATGTCACTAATTTCGTGTCATCATCTCCTCTAGGCACAGGTCATTTTGCTGATAGTAGTAATTTAAAGTTTACCCAGTTAAGCTATCAAACTATATTTCTGAAAAAAAAATATACAAACTGTATTTATTACCTGAAACATGCAGACATATCTATTATTCTTCACTGTCCCTTTCTTCACGTCTTCCTACTTTTGTACAACTGCAGTATATATAGTATTTGATGTTTTTATATTTAGCCCTGCTTTTTACATGTATTGGATTAAGATCAATTATTTTGTAAAGTGAAAAGGTAGAAAATAAGCACTCCACAGGTTTTGTTGTTTGATATGGACTAAAGTAAAGTGGGATTACTGAAAATGCCTCACTGCAGCCCTCCCTTTTTTGTTGGCTTCATGATGTCACATTTAACCAGACATGCAAACCTGCAGGTGGGTGACAAATGGAAGGATAATAGATTTGATTCTGTACAGGGCGCAAGGCATTACTAAAAGGTTTTATGACAATTAAAATTATGTGAATAATATTATAGCTGCTGTCATATATCATGAAATAATGTAAAACATTAACTCAATGTATCATCTGCTCCACAGATCTAAGGTTCTGTCCATCAACTTATGACCAATCCAAATCAAAGTGGATGCCGACAGTCAAACGGGTGTAATATAAAACATTTTAATCTTGTAGGAATAAGTATGTTGCAAGTTTTCCATTGACCTTGCTCAAAGACCAGATGTTATACAATGCGTAAGGCTTCCAATCTTCCAAACCAATCCCACCCTCATAATTTACACTCTGTCCCATGCCAACACATGCTCATAAATCAGCCTTGCAATAGAAGTGAGTGCTAGTACTTCATAACCATTCAAGGAGATATGGCTCATGCTGCTTTTGGCCCAGGGTGTTACTGAGACGCTATAATTCTCAATATTAAACGTGTCAAAGTGGATCTGCTAACGTACGATCAGGTGCATCTGCCTTAGATCAACAGTAAAACAATTTTAGTTGAGATGGTTTTAGCATGTCAAATGCTGAAGTAGTAAGCAGTAAACCGTTTAAATGATTGCAGAGTCATCAGAGAACTTCTGGAAATGGCAAACTCTGAGTTGAACCAAAAGTCTAAAGTGTAGACGGTGAAGGGGAACGGAGACAGAACCGTTCCATGTGGAGAACCTGTGCTGCAGACCACACTTACTGGGGTTGGCCAGTGAGATAGTCCATGATCCGAGAAATCAAAGGAGGGTCAACCAGCATGTTTTTTAATTTCTCTTCCAGCAGTGCAGAGTCGACTGTGTGAAATGCACTGAAAACACTGAAAAAACATAAACCTCACTGAGCCCCCAGGTTTGTCCAGGTGTGAGTAGGCATCATCTACACCAATTGGGGGCTGGGAGGTCAAACCAGTCAAGTGATTTGACCAGAGGTCAGAGAGATTCCAGGACAAGTCTCTCAAAGTGAAAAATAAAGTTCTTTTTAAAACGCCATTACAACTTTAGATTTTTCATATTGTAAAATCAGAACGTGTATATGTGTACTATATTTCTCTGCTCTAAATTTATCTTGCTTTAATGATGTCCACCATAAAGATTGTGAAGAAACATGCTGACGGTTCTTTCTGCAGGTACCTAATTGCTTGAAATCCTAATGGTGTGTGCACCCATGCTGTCAGTGGCATCAGTGGCAGTAGTCGCTGTGTACACAGAAAGTTTTTATTCTACACCTTCATTTGAGTGTAGGGGCATTTGTTAAAGTTACTGAGTATGAATAGGTGGACTATTATCCACAGTTTACTTACTAATTATGCATTAGATTTTTAAACAAAGTTATCAGTCCACTTATAAAATAAATAAATGCTCTAAAACTCAACAGATCACATACAGGCAGGAGTATATTATTCCCCTTTCCACCATTTTACTTAATCAAAATGTATTGTTTGCTACTTCACATGAGGCCCATATGGATGGACTGCTGTCTCACTTGTTTGTTAAAGTACAAACATGCAAATGCGTAATGATCCCAATCACACCAACCAACAATCTGCACTAAATTACTGTATTATGTGAATAACAATAGCTATCATTATCATGAAAATGATTGTAAAATAACATTATATACTGCACTATTTTATTTTCATTCGAGAATACAATTCTTGTATAAAAGCAGTTTACTATGGTAACAGCAGTGTGGGCAATAATTATGATGTTTGCCTTTGTTTGGATGCTGCCATCGAAAGCTGCCAATTTGTAGTCCTTGTGTTATACCCGGTGTTTCCAGACAGCAGAAAGATAGAGAAAAAAAACCCTAAAGTTAGCCTGTTCAATTCTCCAGAGTGAAAAAAAGACGCTTGGCCCCACCTCACGACAAGCCAGCACGCCACAGTATGCTTCCATCTATGGTGAATGCAAACTGTGAATGACGAATACCCAGAGTGCCGTTCCACTGTTCACACAGGAGGCCATTGCTTGCCAGGAAACATTTAGCAAGCAAGTGTAAATCCTTCAGTGCAATTTTCCTTTAAACAAAAAATTAAATGACGTAAATGGACCCATTACATTTCAGTGAGGCATTGTCATTTTCTTTAGTAACATCTTCAAAGCAATTAAGTTGCAATGCACTTTCATAGGTTCTGTCACTCATTTACTGCTTCATTATGTGTATGTATACCTCTTTACTCTCTCCTCAGCACTGCAGCATCAAAGCTTCCTCAGATGTTGTGCCTTCGCAGCAGCCTAGACCTCAAGCTGACCAATCATCCAGCTCTGGCAATCGTTTTCCAGTTGGAATATGTCTTCTCTGCTCCAATTGGTCATGAGACTATGGTAAGATGGACGCACAAATTAACACACAGTCCTAACCCAGCTTCTCAGTGAAACCCAGATGTCTGTCACAATAACAAAAAACCCCACAAAGACAGCGGCCTAGACCGTCACACCCACCCTCATAAAACAAACAAACCTCCACTAACAGGGTCTGTGTGAAACCACTGTGGTGCTCAAGAAAGTGCATCAGCCTTAATATGATGCAAGTTGAGAGTATAGGGCTAAATAATAATTATTATTGTGCATGGTGGACAGAAAAGTTAGCAGGTTTTTAACTACTATTAATCGTAACTGGCAAGGAAGGTCTAACATGCACCTTAAAAATCTTTAAGGCCCAAAAGAACAGCTCCAGCAGCAATGTCACTCGCATCCACCTGCACTTTTAAAAGGCTTTCCAAAATCAAGAGCTGCAAGGACAGGGGCAGAACAGATCGGCTTCTTCACACAAGAGATCGCGACCTGGAGCTGGGAGGACCAGGTAAAGGACATTAGGCTCAGGCACAAGCATGTCAGTGTCAACCAAAGAGGACACTGGACCAGCTGACTTCACAGCCTAAGATCAACAGATATTTTGGACTGGCTTACTGAAAGGACATTCCCCTTTCCAGTGTCCCTTGCTTCTACATAAATGGCATAGACGAGAGCAAGCGAGTGAGAAAGAGAAAGAGAGAGACATCATGGAATTCAACCAGATTTTAGAAATTCCACATAGGTAAGAGCAATTCCTCGATGACATGGGAGTGGTCAGGGAATAATGGTGGACCTGAATATGGCAAACACCTGCGTCCGAGGTAAGGAACCAGAGGAGAACAGAATTACAGATTACATCAAATCGATGTTTTGTTGTTTCCTTTTTTATTCGCCTATTTTAAAGTGTTGCCTGATTGATAGGTGCCATTTTAACTCTAATATAGTAACAGTAATATATTATAAATAACTTAAGTTTTAAGACTTAAGAATAAGATTTGTTGTATCCTTTAGAATGATCATTTTATATCTACATGTGGTGGGGATCTGTACTCGTAGTGCTGCAATGTTGTGCCACAGTGTTTCTACAGTGGCCCAGGAAGGACAAAGCAAACATTGGCACTAGGGAGAAAGTTTCCCATTATCACATTGAAGTAGCAGCTTGAATTCAGTTGGCACTATAGCAGCACTTGGAAACTATCCACCCAATAATCCAAGATAATCAGTTTTATTTAAACATAACATCAAGCTTCGGAGATGTTTGTACAGCAGCCAGAGATTTACTTAACATTTGTCTAAAATGTTTGAGTACTCCAAAAATACCTGTCGGCGTGGCCACCGAAGATAGCATTGATTGCAAATAGTATGCAGTCAGTGTTTTGAGCTGCCTGACATTTGAACCCGTTACGCTTATTTCTTAATGCAACAGGCACTTTTTAGGCTTAAAAATGGAAAGACCCGGTGTATTACTGTTGTTCAGTAGTAATTGGATGTCTCTGACTTATTTCAGTAAGTTATTTTATGATGATGAATGTGGTGTTTCAGAGGCTATCAAAAGCTTTCCCAACCATGCTACTATACTTATTTAAGATTATTTTCCTAACATAGATAGCACATTTTATTACAAAAAATCTGCAGCTTTGTGCTGTCAATTAGTTGAATTCTAATTTGAAGTTCTGCCATGTCCTACCTTTGTCTATATGAATTACATAGACCAATAGCTGGCCTCTGTTGCAGACCAGCACTGTCCACACATCCCCAGGGAAGTAATTTCCAGATTCAAACTGCACCACTTAACAACCGCTCATGGCATGGAAAACCACAGAAAGACTGTGGTAATTATGTGTGTGGGTGAGCCTGCAACACTTAATGCATGCCAAGGCTGGGTTCTCATTGTGTTACAGCGTGTTGTCCTTTACACAAGCAGGAGTCACCAGATCACCAATTAAAAGCAGCAGAAAAACAACCAGCCACTCAGTTATCAGAGCGCTACAGTACATTTGCACTTGCGTATTAATTCTCTCATTTTTACCTTTGCAGCCACTTGACAATCAGTGTGTTGTAAATGGACTGTTTTCCCTGTTTTCACCATGAATGACTATTATTCCACAGACTTGTTGACAAATAATGGATATTGTTAAACGAATAAACAGAGATTCTATAGAAGTGATTGTTTTAGACCATGAAAAGTAGTTGCTTAGTTAGTGCGGAGTAGCCCAACATCTTTGCTGCATGTAGTTTGCCTATGCAT
The DNA here is from genome assembly GCA_032270685.1 of Microctenopoma stevenorrisi. NCBI lineage: Eukaryota > Metazoa > Chordata > Actinopteri > Anabantiformes > Anabantidae > Microctenopoma > Microctenopoma stevenorrisi. Next base: position 5,780,273 of record JAUMTR010000025.1, on the reverse strand, counting down.
CTGTGCTTTACTGCTTCTGAAAATCTACCAAATAGCTTCAAAGCTTCTTAAACTCCTAACTGGAACAAGTTCTCAGAAAGAGAAGACAAAACAGCAATGGTCTGCAGGATTCAAATCTCATTCAACTGCTCAATCCATCTTGCAAATGGCTCGTGGGATATCAGATGTTTGCTGAAGCCTTTGTTTGAATCTTAAGATACCAAAAACAGTGTGATGGGACAGTTCACTATATATGTCCCTGTACTGTGTCGTAGCTGTCAAAGATGTGATGCTTTTCAAGTGGTATAGCTGTGCTGAGCTAAGGTTTGCCTTCAGGGCAGCCAGCTGTACGCTGTCAATAGAACTTCACACCATTTGACACCATTTGAGAACTACAAATGTGAATGTTCATGTTTGTTTGCTATCGCAACTCCCCCCAAGACTTTTCTGGTCCTTGTGGGACCTGCTTATTAAACCTACAAAAATTAATCTAGTTGCTTTAAAAAGATTTAAAAGTCGCTCAACTTGGTGCAATTGAATTATATTCTTCAACATGCACTTTATATATAATTCTGGACAAAAATGTCAATACTTAAAATATGGTTTATGACAAGAGGATCTACATTTCCACATTGTTTTATAACATTGTTTCTTGTTTTTTTATGCAGTTATTAGCTGCAGAGATAAGTGTGGTTGGTTGCTCCATTGGTATTATTCCATGTTTGGTGTAATATTCTGCTTGTACAGCCAAAGAGTGCTGTTGCAGAAAACAGGTGTCAGAGATTTTCTTTTTGGGTGACCCACTTTTTTTTTTTTACTGTATACATGGTTTGACAGAGACATGACAGTACAAAGCCAGGGGCCAGTGGTAAATCATTAACTTTACAGAGGTGGATGTGTCAGATGCAATCTGTCTCCTATCTCCATGCTGCCCCATCATCCATCTCCTGGAAGATTAAAACCACTAGCCTCACCTAACGACCCATTTTGGGGGATCAAGGGGTTAGAAGGGAGTTGTGACAGTTACATCCTACTGGCTTTCCTCTACTCATACACTTGTTAGATACGTTATAGTCATCTAACAAGACTGTTTAGATCAGGTGACTAACAAAACCACTCCTGAGGATGCTAATCAACCGTGGTGAGACTGAGGAATTTACTTGATGATGACCAGTTAAATGTTTTGACCTAACAAGAAAGAAGTCAAGTTTGGCATGTCAGGTCAAGTAATGACTTAATCTCCAGTCTCAATTAATGTTCTGTTTAAAAATTTTATCAATACCCACATTTCCTGTGCAAAGTACAGACTATATATGCATTTGTATGTGTATATGTACAACTGCATACTTAAACATTACCTGATTTGAAAATTATGTCCAGTATTACATTTTTGACTGTCTGTGTATGGCCGCCAAAGCTGCTAATAAAGCACTAAAGTTAAACATACAAACCCATAATAAGAGCCTGAGATAAAGGCACTGAAAGTATCCAATTTTATTAATTTTTGTTTATTTAGCACAGAATTCAGGACACTTTACATTATAAGGTTGAAGACCTTTTAGATTATATGAATATACAGATTTCTGGAACTTATAATAATTGGAAATATAAATACACAGAATTACAGAAAAATCCAAACTTTGTTTATGAAAAAGTTTTAAAGGAATGACATGCACTAAAAGTTTTTCAGCAAACTAGATATTAGTCTAATCGAAGAAGACTTCTATGGTTTTTACATTCTATATAGTACATTGGATAGAATATAGAGTAGTATAGAGACATATGTGGATAAAGTGTTCAATGATGTGCATATAAAACAAGACACAGCATAATACTAATGAGTCTCACGGAGACGTTACAATTTTCCATGTTGTTCTGCCTCTGATTCTATACATGGCCACTAGATGGTGCTGTGTAGTGCAACTTGAGGAAGCACTCTGTGCTTGGTTGGGTCTGTTTTAATATTGTTTTTCCCCTGATTAGATAGAATTATATCTTTTGAATGATTCCGAGGTGATTAAGGTGAAGAAAAAATAGCAAAACAATTTTGTCAAAATCCCTTCTTTCTCAAAATCCACTGCAATACAGAGGCAATCACCCAGTGCTCTGAGACAGCTTGTCTCTGTGCTGAAAAGCCAGTCTGCTTCTCATAAGACAAAGAGCAAGAATGGCCTCCTTTTACTAAATTGCCTTGCCTTCATTGCCTCTGGTTAAGAAGTAAGAATCTTGCAGTGTCGTCATTTGATTTTAGTTATGATTGGTTTGCACTGTCTCTCGTGTCGCATACCGTCTCCCTCTCTCTGAGCCTTTGAGCATACTTCTTTCATGCTCCTCAGCAGCAGTCAGAGGGATGGAGATAACAATTTAAATGAAGGGAGAGCAGAGGAACTGGTAATTTGTCTGATAGGCTGTTCTCAGAGGGTGTCAAGGGTTGACGAACTTCACATAATCAACTTTTCTTGTAGTTAAATACACTATGTCCACTTTCTCTCTGTCGTTTTATTCCTTGTTTTGCTATTTCTCTTTTCCCCACTCGTCAAGGTGGAGAAAAGATGCTTAATAGTTTAACCCAGTATTCCTCTCTGTGCATATACGTTGCTGCTCTTCACACAGCATATGTCTATCCTTTCGTTGCCATTATTGCCACATGTTTTCACATCACAATTGCCTGTTGAAGAAAAATCTTCAAAAGAGAAGGCACGAGAATCTGTAGAAAATAAAGATAAATAATAAATGAAGATATGTAGGGTATGTTTGAGGGTTGCAATTAGTGGCTCCACTCACTTCTGTGCTCAGTAATTATGACCATCCAAAATACTGTGTTAATATGATGGTAGATTTAATTCTCTTTATCTCCCACCATAGTATTACTTTAATTACTAATTTATGCACTACATTGATTTCTGGTATGGTATATGCCATCAATAGAGCACGATAATCTAACATTACAATTTACACAGAGCTGACCATATGGAATTTATTGCATGCTGACAATTCTGACAATTTTACAAAAGAAATAGTTGTGCTAGGCAATATCGCCTTTCCCATTCAAGTTACTAAATTTGAATGTAACTGTAATTGTTTCTTTAAAACAAAAAACCCTCTGTTTTCCCCGGTTTTGTTCTTGTGCCAGTAAATAACTGAAAAAGAGGTCAGTATACATTAGGAGCAGGGAGATTGAATGTAGCACTATGAACAATCCCTACAGAGACCAACCAGCTCAAATCCTCCGCAGGAACAGTGATCCTCAATGTGACTGGCAGTAAGATAAATACCAGCTATAAGGAGCAGTATCCATGCAGAAGAAGGTTAGAGGTTAGGTTAGAAGTCAGCGATATATCTGAGCTGCAGAAAGCTGTGATGAAGAAATGTCTACCTAGTACAGCAAGGTTTCTATACCTGAGGTCTAATAAATGAGGTACACCAGAGACACAGAGGCCAGGTGACTAAACTGTGTGTTTTTTCTACTGAGACATCTAAAGTGGCAGGATAATAACATGAGTAGAGAATCACCAAGACTCAAGACTAAAGCAATCGTTTAAAAACATACAGTGTTGTGAAAAAGTATTTTCCAACTTGCTCCTTTTTGCCTATTTTTTGCCCATTTTAACTTCAATAATTAAGATAATCAAACAAACAACAAGAAGACAACATTACACAACAAGAATTAAATTGCATAAGCAAAGTAAAAACAAATGTAAAATGCATTTGAAATTATTTGAATGAGTTAATTATATAACTTATTAATGGGGAAAACCCCTATGGACCACCAGTCTGTAATAACCAGGCCAAAAGAAGTTACAGAAGCCACTGATGTGAAGACAAAGACGCTCCCTCCAACTAGTGCTTTTTGAGTATTGTTATCTTTTAGGGAGGATCACTGGCAGCGAAACTGTTATGAATTAGTTTTGCCTTAAGAAGCTGGTCTAACAATTGCTGTGATCTGCTCCTCATATTGGTGATGTGAACCACGTTTCTAACATGTGGCAATAACATCTAATTAGTTTTTGCATCATGCCTATTTTCTTTCTAGGCACACGCGACATCTCCAGGTTGCAGTGTGTATGCAAACACATCATTATGATATCCCAACATGAGGCGTTTTCGTGATTTATTGCAGATGATGTGAGACGGCACAGCAAAGCATATTCCTGCCTGTTGCTAGTCTAATGTTAATCTCTATGATTCTGTCTGCTCCAAGGAGTCAGCCGAAAGCCAGAGAGAAATCTAGGCTATTCTCCTTTAACATACGCTGGGATTGTGAGTGTCAGTATCAAACAATTCTTCATGTTATTCGTTAACACACCATATAATTGCTTTATATATTAATTACCTGTTGATTTCCCGGTCCACTTAATAACAGTGCAGGACTGAGTACTCAAAGGGGACACAAGACTTACATACTTCTATATAATAATTGACCTATTTGATTGTAACTTCCTTGTCTCTTTGATGTACTCGTGTATTTCAGAAGTGAAAAAAGGTATCCATCACAGCCCATCATGCACTCTGTTATCCACTCAGGAGTGTAAGAGGACGCCTTGCACACTACATGATTTACTCACTTGAGAATACTTGGGTCATTGACAACTGACACAAGGCGGCGACAGCTCGCCTAATTGTGGTCTGTCAGCACCAATTTACCTCTGCTGTAACTTCATCTTAGACATATCTGCTCCACTCCTGCTTGCCCATCTCTTTTTTTTCCCTCAGCCTCCATAGTTTGGTATTGCTCATCAATTGAACCATGTAATACAGTCACAAATGGCTTAATACAAGGTGATGGGTCTTATTGTTGTCTGTCTTCTGCTGACAAGCGCTAGCTCATCACTGATGCTGAGAAAGGATGGTGGTCCATGGGAAATCAAGGCAAGGGGTGCCGATAGCCCACATGGCTTTGTCCTTTTTTCCCAGAAAACAATTTGTCAGGAGGTGTCACAGCTGCAGTCATCCAAAACACGGACACAGAGAATGAGCGACTACTTGTGTGTCACAGCCTCAAAAGCATGGAAGCAAAGCAGATAGATGGATAGGCAGAGGAGAAAGAAGGGACATGTAGAGAATAGATACTTGGTTTCATGCTCTTACAATCACTGTTACGCCTCTGAGTGTCTGTCAGACACGAATCACATCCTTGAAGCAGTAATTCGTGACTCCCGGGAGCTGCTTCACGACAGCAAACTTGTTCGCTGAAAAAGGATGTTGACTGTTTTGATACGTGTCATGTACTGAAATAGGTTCTCCGTTTGAGCAAATGGACCAGCACACAATCAGTAACGAACGTGTCACCCACATCATATTTTTGTATTGTGTCACCTTTGACCTTACTGGGCTTACTGAGTGGCACGGTCAATTACTGAATGTCTGAGGAAGTGTGACCATTAATGCATGACCTTCAAGTATATTCACTGCTTTGCCCTTTATGTAGCTCTCATCTGAATATGTTGAATTCAAATTGGACAACAATGCTATTTCTCATACTATATGCTGTATGGAGCAACAGTACAACCCAAAGAAAACCTTAAATCAAGAAAGTTAGAGATGATGGTTTTCACCTGTAGATTTTGCCTCTTTACGTGATGTTTTCTAAAGTGATACTGGACAAACGGTTGCCAGCATTCGAGAATGTCCTGCTCATTTTATCATGTGCCAAGTTAAGGCATGTAATATACTGTAATATACTGTTTGACTCGAGCTTATCACTACACTCTTATTGCTTTTGTCTCAGTTGTCCTGGACCTAGTGCCAAAAAAAACCTAATTAACTATTTTTGTAATGGCAATAACAGTGTTTTGATTATTGCATTGCTTAGATTTCTCCATGAGCCTACGCAGGATTGCCAGATTTTGTCACATTCTATTAATTGTCAAATTGTGGCTCAGGCCTTTATTTAATTTAGCTGCACAGTCGTGGACTTTGTTTAGACACATTGAGTGTGATTGTAGTTAGTGGAAACAAAAAAACAATCAAAACTCAAATAAGCATAATTAATAAACACAATGTGACTGTTGTTGTGTTAATGAATTAGTAATTAAGTTTATCATTTGCAACATATTATTAATTCTAGCTCTTCAGTTTTCTTTGCCTGAACTAGTATTTGTATATTCATGGGACATGTATGTTCAGTTTTTATATGTTCGCAAATAATGGTTCACAGGCACTCTGTTTCAGACAACTGTAGACCAAAGAAGATTTTTCATTTCTTGAAAGCCACCATTTGTTACTAACAAATTATATCTAAAGCGACTTTTAAGGAGCTAGTGCTGGGTGTCTGGCTCAAGGACACAGCTGATGGAGGATGGACTAGGAGTAAGACTGGGATTCGAACCTGTCTGACAGTCTGACGCTTAACTCATTGAGCTACTAGAAAACCTAATTAAAAACATAACTATGATTGATAAGTTTTATTATTTCCAGCTCAGTGGTTTGATTGTTTTAAAATGTAAAGTACCTCACCAATACATTCATGACTATCTAAAGCTGGTTAGAGTGTGTTTAAAAAACACACCAGCAACTTTTATAATCCACGTAAATGTAAGGAAAGGAAAACAAGTCCCATTTGGAAAACGATGTTTTTCACTACTTACCTGAAGATAGTTGATAAAGTGCATCATCTCTTAAGGGGACGGAGGTGTTTGTTAAAATAATTCTCTAAATATAATAAGAAACAGCAAAACTAAATAGGATGGGATTGGATACCTTACATAGGTTTTAATCTTGCGGAGGAACAGTTACAGAGGCTTAGGGTAACAGCACATCTGATGTTACAAACAAGTGTTTAGCCATATGAACAGTCACTTTTTATCCTCTTTTAGGACAATGGGAGGAAGTAGGGATGAGTTGTCCTCTACTTCAATTTAATCTACTGAATCTATAATGCTGCTAACATACTGAACTCAAGAAGAAGAAGAATCCATTTTAATGTCATTGATACAGTTTCCACATGTTACAACGAAATTTGTTCTCTGCATTTGACCCATCCCTCCTTGGGTGGAGCAGCGAGCAGCCACAGGTGGCGCTCTGGGGCCGTCGAACAGTGCCTTCATAATATAATGCACACACTAAACGGTTCAGAGTTCTCTTAAAACACAAAGTCAGTTTGAGTACATACATATACAGAATTCTTACAGCAGTGGACAAGCTTTACATTAGTTGAAGTTAAGTCTAAATCAGAGGTGGGCATTCCTGGTCCTTGAAGGCCACTGTCCTGCTTGTTTTCTGACCATCTCTACATGCTGCTGATTACCTGGATTAGGTGTGTTCAGACAATCAGAAGCCACAAATGCATGGATGTTTGGAAAGCATCAAGCTTTCAAGCTTAGACCAGGGGCAAGCAAACCCCTGGTCTAAATGATCAATTATTTTTTTCTTGGAATCAGATGTCACCACTAGAGGATAAAATGTAAACAGTGTGTGGTGCAGAACGCAGTGACATGACCAGTGGGGCTGGTTGCTGGGTTTATTAAAGGTGTTGGAGTACTGCTTCTCCCTTGTGCCATAGAGACTGTTGTTTGGATTTTAATTGGCTCACTGACATGTACATGCCGTATAGATTGTTGTATGTTTTTCCTGTGACTTCCCTTAAGTGTGTAGCTCTGTGCATTTTGTTCATTTGTGTTTGCATTTGCACTGTTACGGAGGGCCCCTGCAGGCTTTAATGATGTTGGCTGAATGAGAAGCATCTTGTGAAGTGCTCCCCAATCACATGCTCATTAAAATGCTGCCTTTACAATGACACCATCCCATGAACTTATGAACTCTCTCTTGGTCATAGTTAACTAAACTACTTACATTAAATACATGACATGTGACTACAGAGTTTTCCCACTGGTGTGGACCTCATCATCAAATAAACCAGCTATAGTGTAGTTTTGTTCTGATCTGAAATGTCATACAAATGTTAATTAAATGTTAATCAAACATCTTAAGCACGGTGCTGTCATCAGGATTTGGTAGTGATATATTTAGCTGATTTGTGGCCTATTCCGGAGGTCGTTTCTCCCCGGGGGCCCTTTTTCACGACGAGAAGAGAAGTTGAGGATAAGGCAAGTAAGGCTACATGCCGCAGAGACAATATTTTGCCTGCCTAATTAAAATGAATGTCAGCTCTCCCCCCACTGAGAAGTGCATCAATCTCCCCCCTACGATAGGCCCAGAGTGAGTCTTACGCTGTCAGTGCCTGCCAGCGGTGCCATCCTTCTCCAGACGGATGCTTCACCCTGGCAGCCAGAGAGGCAGCGGTGATGATGTTTGCACATGTAATGGTTGCCATGTGGATGCCAACCTCAGACTGAGGCCCTGCTTTCGCTATAGAGGTGATTCAGCCCAGACTTGAATGATTTTCATTTAGAGCAGCAGTTGCATAAAGTGGTCAGTGGTACTTTGGAGCAATTTGAGGCCCATGCTGCTGTAGAAAATTCCGTTTTCCACTGTTCCACAAACAGTAACATTTGGCAACTAGTGCTGCTATAAAAATACACCTTTTATAAATTGTTTTGTTTGTCATTCAGATGTAAAAAAATAAGTTCACAACTACAGAAAATGTTGAATTTCAGTGAGCATCCAGCAGTCCTGTTATACATTTGCCATCTGGCTTTCAGCAACTTTAACTGTTAGACAATAAACAAACGTAAATCATTTGTGTAGTTGTGTGTAGACTTTGGGAAAAGGCAAGTTAGAGACTTTTCATTTTATCCTAAAGCATTTTCTTTTTCCCACTAAACAATGTGATGTTTAGTAGATGAATATTTAGTTTAGGTCTTTATTATCCCATTATTTTAGTTAAATCCATTCTCATGATTCATGTTGTATTAATTTGACAGAACACATACAGTACTTTACTTTTCTTTATTTTGCTTTACTTTGCTTGGCAGATGCTTTTATCCAAAGCGACTTACAGGGAGCTAGCGCTGGGTGTCTGGCTCAGCGACACACCTGGTAGGGGATGAACTAGGAATCAGACGGGATTCGAACCTGCAACCTCCTACATCCCAGTCAGACGCTTAACCTATTGAGCTACCAGGTCGCATGCAGTACAGTATGTACATAAAGTATGTGTTAGATTATTAATATGTAAGTGCCACTATGTTGAATCTGATGCCAGATTTCTTATGCAGACAGGATAAGTACCTGCGTACTTCACATTTAGACAGACATTGATGTGTTGTAAAATGTACACATTCATCAAAGATGAACATTTCATTACACAGCTAATTTACGTCTAAATACGTCTAATAAAAATGTTGTTGCTGTACAACTCACATGTGCATCTAATGTATTTTACATTCAGCAAGTTATTTTCCAGTCGTTTATCATCTGTCATGTTATCAACTATCTTCAGTTGTCTGAACAGGTATCTATGATCTGCTATGTTTCTTGCACCAGGCTTTAATCATTTGTATATGTACAGGTGAATCTGTCGTTTAGTTTGTGGTCACCTCTCTGCCTTGGAAAAGGCAACCTGTTTCAAAATGTGTTTTTCAGTTATTAGCAGCCATGAACTGTTCAACACGTACCCGAAACATATTTAATAGTAAAGTTTAGTCTGTTGGATTCTGAACGACTAATTAGACAAAGTACAGCTTAGACTAGTGGAAATGTCGTTATCTTTGCAAGAATTTAGTTTTATGTGGGCAAATAGAATTTTTGAACTCTAATAATGGTTGTAGAGGAAACGTTAAGGGGTCACCAAAGTTATTACAATTCACTTTAAGTGGAACAGATGTCTATATGAAATTTCATAGCATTTTACTATGTACTTAAATGTCAACCTGGTGATGGCATTAAAAGTAAAGTTGTGATATTGCCAAAGAGACTGGGATCATCCAGGGTCTCTAAACCGTGGTGCAGAATTTGATGGCAATCTACCCCATGTTCATAAGATATTCCACAGTGCACCAAAGGAGTCGATAAACCACATCAGATTAACAATTGTATACAGCTAAAAAGCTTACGTGGCCCAAGCTTAACAGTATCTTCTATAGTGCTCAAGTTTTTTTCTTTTTCAGACGAGCATTTCATAACATGAGTAGTAAACTTGCCTGAGCCATGAACACATCTCCTTGAAGTTTAGTCGTAATCATAGACTAGAGATCTGAGACTGAGACTCAGCACAGTTCTTATTTGGTCTTGATGAGCAGAAAAAGCACAGTACGCTGCTAGGTTCATTTGGGCTACTTGTGCAGATGGATAAAAATGTGAGTGGTTTAGTGCTCTTAAGTTAATGATCTTGGTGCATGTTCCCTCACTTCCTCCAGGGCCTCTCATTTTACAGAATAAGAAGTGGGAGCTTTGGGCCGGTGCCTGTCACAGGGTCTTGGCTGAAATAATGACTTGAACAGCTCAACAGACTGTGGTAATAGTAATAACTGTCAGACTCTGTCTCCCATCAATGCTCACATCCCCCTAATTTAGGATTAATTCCTGCTGTACTCCAGAAAGCCCTGAGTGGCTGAATATCTTGACATTCTCTTTTCTTGTTCCTGCAAACTGCTTTATTCCACCTTATCACAAACTTTTATATTGGGACCCATTAAAAGGGATTAAATTGATAACCGTTGTTACTGTTACCTTTGGATATAACAACAGACTGCTCAACTCTTTTTCAGTTAGTAAGTGATGGAAAATTTGACTGGTTGTGTCTCTGCTTCCAGTTCGTCTCGTCTTCTGGGAAATGCAGTTTCAGCTCTCTTTGATGTGCAAAACTCTCCATCTGCCTCCCTTTAATAATTTCCTGTCTTATTTCCTCTCTGTCCCCCTAAAGTTTGATGACTACTTTTCTTGCTCCAGGTTACACACACAAGATCTAGTATGGGTAAAACAGATTCACTGTTTTATTTGTGTGGAAATGCTGCAGTATTATATTTTAGTACACTTCTAAACAAGGTTGATGGATTCTTCCCCTAAAAAATACTTTGCCAGTTGGAGCAATTATGTGTGCAGTGACATTGCCTGTTTTTGTTTTCAGTTCAGCTTTATGAAAAAGTTTGCTGCTTCCTTGTTTTTGCTTTAGGCTACTGTTTCTATTTTTCCTCCGATGTGCAAAATTGAAACAAGTGTTTGGTTGCTCTCAGAGTGAAAGTTAATGGCTCTTATTTTAAATAGAGCCTTTAACAGTCGAAGCAACAGTGTAATCACACTTCGGGGAAATTAGCTATTGATCATTTCGCCGTGTCTGACATAATGACCAGTAGCATGGCAAACGGTCCTAAAAGCAGCTTTATTTCAAATGGCAGACTTCCTGATTAATTCGAATGTTTCCTGCCCAAACAATGAAAGTGCAAAAAGTCATAGTTTATTTCCACTCAAATATTATATTATTGATTTGATACCCCGCAGGATTAGCAGTTGAACAATTCAGTAGTACTGTGAGTACCCCAGAACGAAGAATATTAGGAGAACATATCCTAGTCCACATTGCTTGTATGTATATTCCTGTCTACTATGCAAGTAATTTATTACCTATTTTGTTACTACCATGATAGTTGCATATGGTGTCACGGTCGTTCTATCGCTGGGCTGTTTTGAAAAGTTTTACAAGGAGTTTATTTACAAGGATAACATACAAAATGTGAATTATATATCTGGCCTTGAATGATATAAATTCATTTATGCTCAATTCTCACAACTGGATGACTAAAAGTTTATAATGTGCAGTGAGTTACAAGATTTTTCCAAGGCTGTAGGTGCCCCTCTGGAAAAAAGCCTCTGATTATTCATTTGTCTCTCTCATTCTGTCAGAGCTCAGCATGTATTTCTCTTCCTGAATCAGTCCTGCAACTGAATCTGCACTGAATAATGCAAGAAGTGAGGGTTGGGTCTTGTACTAGATAACTCATTTTGCTCTTTTGCTCATGTTCTGTGGAAGACCAGAGTTGTTATAGATAGAGTGCTCGAAAAAAAGAGACACATTAGATAAATTATCTCACAATTCTTACTGGCTTCTCCATGTGCCATAAAATTATCTTTTTTTTCTAGTCAGATCATTTTTCCAAATTCATCACGTTGAAAATAGAGTTGTTTGATTTAATGTATAATATAAAGCAAATTAATTCAGCCTCATGAGATGGGAAAACAGGCAATGCCTCACAGGGGACTCTCTTCTATGGCTTCTGCATATTTCTGGAGTTATATAGAGTAATGCCTGCACTGCATGGGTCAAAATTATAGTGTGAAACAAACTTAAGAGGAATGTAATACTGACCTGCATCCGGGGCCACTTCAAATATGTGAATCTTTGAAGAGGCGTCGTAGAACATATATTTGCTTTTCTTATGCTTTATGTAAGATGCAGATTGCAGCAATACGACTGCATGTTTAGAGTTGTTTTGCATACAAGGCAATCGTCATTCTGGAGACTGGATTGTGAGAGTGAAAATAATAGTTAAAGGAATTGAAGCTGTGCAAGTTTACTGCATTTGTGATTTCATATCTGGGCCTGTATTTTCATAAAGTGAAGTGAATTTTCTGGTTTGACTGTTATTAAACAGGGGCCTGACATGTCTTTAACCTTTACACCTTTACACTCTTAGTCCCTGCTGCAGTGCACTATTAATTGTAGCATTGGAAATGTCAGCTCCATTAGCTTATCTAAACACTTCACCTTGTGCTTTGTTAGAAGGTAACTGGATAGCAAGGTTACTTTGCATAACAACCTGACATTTTGAAACTACCCACACCAGTAAAAGAAATTCATAGGTTGTTGGTTGTTGGTTCAAAAGCCCAAAATGATCAGTGTTTTTGTGTAACTGACAAGGACCTTTTGTGTGAGTGCACGATGACTGCAGCAAAGGTGAAAGTAGTTTCATGTTGTTGATGACCACACATATACGACTGGGTGAAATACAGACGTGACTTAAACAACCACGGTATGTTCTTTCTGTTCTGTTAGTCAAAAACAGTTCATGGGGCTTTAAAGGTTTTAAAATTAGAACTAACTAGACGAGTTGCTTAAATTAAATTATATATTGGTTGATACACATTTATAAACACTTGGATGTAATACAAAAGTACAATTACCAGTATTTGTACGTCTCTCAGAAGTAATAACAGGATCACCAACCTCTGGAAAGCTGCACCTACAGGTGGTCAAACAATTTCCATCTTATTGTCTGTGATCAAGTCAAAAGCCTGCATGTCTCATGGTATGGGAGTGCATTAGTGCCCAGCGAATGGGCAGCTTGCACATCTGGAAAGGCACCATCAATGCTGTAAGATACATCCAGAGCTACTCCTTTTGCCTGACAGTATTGCTCCCACTGTCTCCACTCTGGTGTCTACATTGTATTTAGTAGTAGCTCACAGCCCAGAATTGGTCAATATCAAAACCTTTTTATGGTTATAATGAATCTATGTAGGAGCAGTTTAGAATGGTTTGACGATAAAAAAGGGCTATTTCAAAGTCTTAAAGAGTTCACTGAGAAGTTGGCAAAATCACAGATGGCATTGTACAGCAAGAACATCTCTGTTATCACTGTCTTTTTCAAGATTGTTTTTCCTGTTACCACCCAACGGGCACGGCATCACGTAAAATATGATACTTACATGAATAATGACCCATACTATTGGATTATGGTATTACATGTAAAAAGTGTGCTCAGGGGATTTGTAACTATTGAATGAATTATTATAGTATTCACTTTGTCTTGAAATAATGTGGAGTAGCGAGCTCTTTGCGCATTCTATACTTCTATACCTGTGATTGATTACAATCTTCTGAAGCTGACCAGCTTATTAATCGATTCAGCAAAACCTCTAGGTCCCCTGTGGATGATTTAATGCTTTAAATCATACACAGGATTTACTGATCCTGAAGTAAAGGCACAACGGAACTGATTGTAAATCATGCCCAGACATGGGAAAGCTTCTTCTACATTGTATGTGTGATCCTGAATTTAGGTCCCTATACCAACCATTTACAATTGTCATCTGTCGTCAAACCTACTTTAGAAGTTTCAGAGCTTATAATAAATTGGACTTTTCATATTACTTTACTTTTTAAATTATTCAAATGCTTTACTGGGCATCATTTAGTATGATTAATATGATAAATGTAATTCATTATTTAAGTTGGAATATTCATAATATATACCTTTGGTGCACTTTATCATGTTACCATGCTTTGTCTGACTCATGTAGAGTAAATTGTTTTCCCATTAGGATACACACTGCTGCTGTGCCATGCTGTGAGCATCTGTCAGCAGAGTCCCTGTCACTGCATGGCACCAACCATATTTCCATATGGGGATGTATGGAGATACTATTTACTTTAAGAATAGCACTATTTGCAGCTTCTTCTGAATACACAGCATACTACAAAACTGACTACAGTCCTGGCCATCATCACTAAAATGTTAAACAAAAAAAGTGAAAAAAAAATTTCATTAAAATCTGTGCTCTGGCCAGAAAGTGTGAGGTAGCAGGCGGTGGCAGCAGGGGGCAGTGACAAACAGCATTCACAGTCTTCAAAGAAAGTTGCAGAAACATTCACATTCTGATCAAAACTATTCATCTTTCACTTACTATATGTTCTTTTGTGTGAGGGATCAAACTATTAAAAGGTGTTCTGTGTTCGTTATGCTAGTTGTTTTTGTGGAATCTCCATATTACATTATTTTACATGAACATTTTGATGGGCTAGAATTTTCATTTCCTTCCTCAACAAAAGAATATGAAAACATGATACATGAAACTCAGGGAAAGGACAAAAATACAAAGACAAAACAGTTGCCATTGATCTGACAGAAAACTGTTTGTAGACTAGAACTATCATGAATGGTGTGAGAACTATCTGCCTCTCTGTCTGATAAAGCTGACATCACCCATTGGGTTGGCAAAATACATCCTCGTGGTGCAATTTCAAAACACCTCAAATTAATCACAAAAGGTCATGTTGTTGATTCTGTCGAAACTAATGAGCTTTTAGATTGAGTGAGAGGCAGGCGTTTCCCATCATTCCCTGAGGTCTTCCGGTTGGAGAACAACTGCTGTGTCTTTCTCACAAAGCGTCAGCCGCCTTGATCTTGTTATGTTATCACTGCCTATGTTTACATCATGTCAGAGCAAGTTGGGATCAAACTGGAGAGAGATCCAACCACCACAAACGTGTTGCAGTGATCCCTGGCGATAGATTCTGTTCATCTCTGGCTCACCTAGAATAAGGCATACAGTTTATCACATATTAATATGGTCCTGTAATTTGATGAGAAGACTTAGGTGGAAAAAAGGAAGGTCTTTGTTTGTCTTTGGTCTTGGTCATATATTGTGTTATCATAGTCTGTAAACGCATAATCTTTTATCAATTTATTGTATTTAATGGTATATAATTAAATCTTTTTAAATGTGATGTCTATAAAGAAAGCAGTAGAGTACAGTATACAGTAGAGTTCAAGTTCAAGTTTAAAGTCATACTGAAACATGCATTGTTTTGAAAGCTACTGGTGATTATTATTAGTTTTGTTTCAAAAAATGTTTTTCTCATTTTTAAAGGTGAACAAAGATCAGTGTTTGCATGTAAGAAAATAATCATGTTTGTGTCTGACTGTCCTCTGTTCTATTGTCTTTTTCCTCCACACAGCTGTCTGCCACCTCCACATCCCGAGCGGCCTTCTTGCAGTGTCTTCGTTGGGGGATTTGCTTCCCCTTCCAGGACCCAGCTGAGTGGAAGGGGGAAGACATAGAGCTTGTTCTGCAAGGAGGTGCAAAGCCAAACCCTCACGGAGTCATGGTCTACAGCACAGAGATGAATGCCAAAACTCAGATCCCCGCGCCAGTCTCCGCTGCAGGCACAGCTCAGGTAACACAACAGCACAGAGGACATCTTTGTCAACTGAGCTAAAAGGGAGAGAATGCACTGAAAAGTGTTTAGACAAGGTGCCTCTTTCAGCACCTTTCAGCACCTGCACAGATGTTTCCCCGAAGGCAAAAAGTTTCACAATGTCAAAATAGTTTTTCAGGGATTATTTTGTGCGATAGAAGTTGTTATAGTTGCAGGGCCCTCATTCAGTGCCTGCACAAGGTCAGAATACATCATGCTTTAATAAAGCTTGTGAATCTTCCCCGCAGGTTGCATCACACTGGTGGACAAATAATTGTCTAAATGTCACAATTTCTAAGTGATTTTGATGTTTTGTCGAACATCTTGAAGGGTGCAAAAGTTGTCATCTTGTGATGACTTAACTTCTCACACCTTTGCTGTGAATGTTCACATAGCTCAGATTTTAAAGAGAAAGTACATATGCACTGCTCATGTGCACATAAGTAACTGCGGGGACCAGGTTATTGGATATCCACACATACCTACAGCAGATGAGTAATCTGATTTCACCTCATCCATGCGCTTATTTTGGAAGCGTGGCCCCCAGATTTGAACTGTGTAGAGACAGAAAAGATCAGCTGCTGACCCTCCCTTTCCTTTATTCTGATGTGTGTGTCGGGAAAGGTGACTGACCGATTGTTGACTTGATTTAAAAATAAGACAACAATGCCGTGTAATGACCCCCCCCTTTCATTCAGATGCACTTCTCTGCTGTCAACAGCCTTTTTCATGCACTCAATTACAAACTTTACTTTACTTTACTTTACTTTGCTTGGCAGACGCTTTTATCCAAATCTTTTATACAAACCTGATTACACATACACATGGCAGAAAAACCGATTTCTCTGTGGGAAATCGGGTATTGCTAATAAAATAGCCGTAGTAAGTTTTCCGGTTTACATGCCAGTTAAGAAATCGGATGGTTACATGAGTGCATTTGGACTGCCCCACATCTCCCTCCTCTCTTACATCATCCACTTCGGGTGTGTGCATCCCTCCGGAATCTAAACCTTTAATTTTTCAGCTGTTTTTATGTTTCTCAATTGTCTTAAACATTTTCTCCCATTAAGGTCTCAGAGGCAAAAGATACCATAATGTTCCGGCTGTCGCCCAGTCGGGAAAGATCTGCATTTAGTCCAAAGGCATCTCTGAGGAGGAAGCCGGAAGATGTGTCGCGTCAAAAGAAATCACCTTCATCACCCTTAAAGGGTAAATATCATTATCTAATCCATAATGACGTTTCAAGCATGTAAATAAACCTGATACCTGAGTTTTCCTCCAAAGACATTAGAGACTCATTAATGCTTGCACATTTGTCTCTCACAAAGATTTGTTAATTGGAAAAGAAAGTGTATCGTCTCGTTTGAACAGTTGTTGTGTGAGCGTACCTCAAGTTTGGAGCAACACACAGGTGTTCTAAACAACTAGCATCAGAGCAGCTTGTCCTTCGCATATATTCCAGTCCCCACCTCTGCACTGGTATCTCATTT
>JAUMTR010000025.1:5680178-5749454 GCA_032270685.1 Microctenopoma stevenorrisi | reverse complement strand
CTGGTTAACGACTGGAGGGTTGGAAAACAAGCAGGGCTGCGGCTCTCGAGGCCCGAACTTGGCCACCCCTGGTGTAGAGAGTATAGCACTCAAAGAAGGTCAGACGCAATGTAAATTCGAATAAATTCCTCCCATTGCAACCAGGGACTACAAAAAATTAGGAAGTCAGGCGCTGATTTTTATAACTCTGCCGAATATTTCCTGAAAGGGTGTGAGGGTAACCTGTCCTGCCCCCATCTGTAGGTGTAGGCAGAGTCATTTTGTCTTTGAAAGCTGGCTTGTCTTTGCTAATTTAGACTGTATTCACCCACGAAGATGCATATATTTGAGAATCGGCACACTACACAGTGGAAACTGGTAAAATCTCACAGAATGGAGTGAAAATTCTAATGCTTTAATCCTGGGATTAGCCCTGAATCTTTTTCTGCTTATCAAAGTCAGTTTGCGCCTACTCATATGATATGCAATACGTTTGTTTGATGTGGAAAAAAAAACAACATCACATCAACATGTATTGCTGGTGTATGAGCATTATAGGGATTTGCTTGACTGCTTGTTTTCCATTTCAGTCGCATGCTGAAACGCGGGATTGTGCTGTAAACCATATTTTCTTTAACAGTGCAGGGGACATTCGTTGCCCTCATTCATGTCACAAATCAAGTAAAGTACCTATGCTGAAATTATGTTAATGCTGTAGTGAAAATTTAGTATGCCATTTATCCATTCAGCTAAATTGAAATGGCCCTTAGTGATTTTAAGACTGGAGCATTATGTGTTTCGGTCGTTCACTCATCACGTCAAGTCTCTGCAGCCTCCATGCTGCAGCAGTGGAATGAAATCTAGTAAGATACAGGTCTTAAGACATTAATCAACGCCATAGATGTAACTAATGCTGAGATCTTGACCTTGTAATCCATCTCTGAGAGTTTTTCTGAATGCTTCTTAAGATAAGTCACATGGGGAATTTCTCTGCAATTCCAGGCCTCTCTGCTCTGAAAATGTTTAATTGGGTGCTTGCTTTATTAGTCTGACCTCCGGTGCTTCTTCCTGTTATACATGTATGGATGCCTTTTTACACATTTTTATGAGATACTCATATTCAAGGAGGAGGGCTAACAGGTCTACTTTGCATTCTTCTGGATGTCTATTTGTGCCTTTAAGGATGAACTCAGTCTTTTTTGTTGCTTGTTTTGTGACCACTGTCTACCTCTTCTTGCGAAGACTCCTGACTATAGTCGAGAAGTGGAATGTACATCAGCTATCAAACTGAGAGCTCTGTCTTTATTCTTAGCTCCCTCTTCGCTGTGACAGTTTGGTCTGTACTCAGAGTGTACTCTCTCCAAGTCAGCAGCATTATTGCTTGAAGTAACATGATGAACTGGGGATTTGGACAGCTCTCTGCACTCTGGACTTCCATGTCCACAAAAGTGTGGGAATGTCTAGACATATGAATTCAGTGTTTTATCTTTTTCATAGCTTTTATTTTGTCTCAGTTTATCCAGTAGTGATGCTATAATGTGTAACAGCCATATAGTAAACAGTTATTGCATTCATCATGCCGCCCTGGCTTTTCTTACAGCATGTACTGTGACCTTTCTTTCTCATGGAGGCTGTTTCAGAGCTGTGTTGGTCAGTCCTCCTTTGGTGCCTCAGTACAGGGAAGAAGGACTTTGTTCGTATTTTAACTATACAGCAGTAGATTTAATGGGTTTCTTCCATATTTCATGCACAAAATCCATATAGCTTAAGATGTGAATTATATTGCAGGATTAATCCAGGAACTGTGGATCAGGCTTACTGGAGATAACAATACAGTGAGAATCGTAATATGGCAAAAAAGGCACAGTTCAGTTTGGTTTCGAAAGACTCACTAGGTCATGCTGTGGATATACTTCTGTGTTTCCTATCATATTATGTATAACCTTGGCTGTCAAAAGTTGAGAGTTGTTACAATTAGTGAGATGTACACAGCTACTTATGTTTGATTCATATACACCCATGGTAAATGCTATATTCCTCCTTTTTGGCAAGAGGCAGCAATTTAGCTGTGTGTTAGTTAGAAACATATCTTATTCAATCAGGATGAATTGATGACTGTTTTTTTCAAAACCCATCCTCCTTTAAAGTGAAATACTATAAAACAGTAATTCAGATAAGTCTTAACAGATGTGTAGATATTGTAACCCAGTGCTTTCTCTGGGTGCTTTGGTTCCTCCCACCATCTAAAGACATGCAGTTAGGTTAAGTGGTGGCTCTAAATTGCCCATAGGTGTGAAAGGTTGTCAGTCTCCATATATCAGGCCAGTGATAGATTGGTGACCTGTCCAGGGTGTCCTCTGTCTTTGCCCAATGACTGCTGTGATAAGCTCCGGCACTCCTGCAATCCTGAAAAGGAAAAGCTGTTAGGATAATGGATGGATGGATGGTTATACCAACAGCCCTGGGATTAAGTCTGCATATTCTAAGAGTTAAATCAACCTGACTTATACTGAACGGTAGGCACTTTGCCCACTACTGAGTCATAACGGTAAATTCTAAAACATAATGTAAGGAAATGTCGTGTAATGTTCTTCTCACTCATATCAGCTATACATTCACATATCAGCTACTGCTAATGGCAGCTGATCACATTAGCCACCATCACCATGATGATGATGAAACATCATGCAAGACTGTGCAGGTTGCTTGAATATATGGGTGTGTTCTTTTATTTAATTATTAAATTGAATGTTATATTAATGCATGCTTGTGTAATACATGTATGTGGTATTGTGTTTTCATATTTCTTCTAAATTCAGAGGAGTGTTGCTAATTTGTGATGAAAGAAGAAATGTTAATCTTAATTTCTGGCCATAAAGAGCTGTTTTCCATATGCCATCGCAGTGCTGACGACATTAGCTTTAGACAGTCAGTCCTTTAAACACGATCAGGTTTCAACAGCTTGTCTTGAAAACATGGATTTGTATGTTCTATTTATGTCAACCTATCTAATACAAATCTCAGTAATGCATGCATGTTCTCTGACAGGCCAACTAAACCATGCACATACATCAAGACCAGAAAAAGACAGTTTAATGGAAAATGAAATTGCTAGCGCTCCATAGATAATTATGTGCTAATTCCCCTCCAGCTGCACATCTGTCAGTGACAATGAAAAGGAAATGTGGACTTGAGATGCATTAACACATGTTTTTTCTTATTTTTCTTGGTTATCAGGTGTTTAAATACAAAAATTTTACTGTTGTCAGTCACTGAATTTCAGTTTATATGAAATCCTGTATTGAAGTCAAAACATAACCAATAGGCTGTGTCTAATGTGTCACTTAAAAATGGAGTTGTTGATAAAGTCCAGTTATATTTTATCTAAACGGAAATAATAAATTGACTGACCAAATTGGAATTTGGTGTGAAGGGAACACTGATGTAAAATTTATTACATAATATTTCAGTAACAAAAGGGTATTTTATGGGAGCTTGGGCGTTTAATTGAATTAATTTGCTTTGCAGTATGTGAATCTAATAATAGTGAAAGAAAAATGTCCTTGAGAGAATATCTCAATTTAGAGCTAAGTACATTTTAATTCAGTAGTCATGTTTTAATGAAAAACTTTATTGATTATCCATGTTGAACTGTGTGCCCGGCATTACAGATTTTAATAGACACACTAAAATACAGCAGTTATTTCAATGTTTTATTAAAATCAAATCAGACTCGGTATTGGCTTATTTGATGGCAACATCCCTAATTTACACCACATTAACCTGCTACTGTAGTGCTGTAGTTATTTAGTGAACATAATGTGCGTTTATGTCTTCGGTGGACAAGACACACAAATGAAGGACACAAGTCCTGGTTATATGTTAAGGCATTATTTGGAGGTAGATGCATAAAGGCAGAATCACTAGAATTCACAAAGTTGGGCAATTTATCTAGTGTGCAGGATCTGAGCTGATTCATCTCCTCATAAACAATCTCACATATTGTTCTCTTTGATAGCTTGAGTAATTGCATCGTCACACCTTACCACTTTTTCTGGGTGATATATTGTCTTGTCTCAAGTGTATTTATGAGGTATTTTAACAAAAGGTATGTTGCAGAAAACAATGGACATAAGAGTAGGTACTATATAGTGTACTGCAGTAAACAAGTGTACATAAAACATAACACAGTACAACGCAAAATAAATGTAGAGAGGCGGCATTACGTCCAGGTGGATAGGGGTCGGATCTTAAAATTCAAACCAACCAATAAGTAATGAGTTTAGTTTTGTCAAGCACTGTCTGCCTCAAATGTGTCCAGGTTTTCCACGTCAAGTGGAAAGAAAAGATTAATTACTTATTCCTACTCTAGTCAGGGCACCATATTTGATTATAAGTTGGTTTGATTTACAGTCAACTTTCTTGTGGACATCACCTTCAGCAGTAGACACTAATGCTATTTCTGGGGATCTTTATAGAACATATACATGAAAACTGTCCTCTCTCAGCACTGTTTTGTCACGTTTTGTTCTAGGCCTGTTCAGCTGTCAGCAATATCGCCCACCTGGAGATGGACCTTCAGAGGAAAGGGGACATGTCACCTTCAGCTCAGGATGAAGGAGACCAGCTGCAGGAACTGCCCTTCACTCCTGTCCATGCCCCTGTCATCACACTGGGGATGAATGTGCCTAGGTGAGTACTTGCTAGGTAAAGTATTTGTTGAGTTGGACAATATTAGGACACTTTATTCAATGATGTAACATTTAAGTTGAGAAGTCAAAAAGACAAACTGTGATGGAAATCTTAATGATAAACTTTAGTTTTACTTTGTTAGATGAGTATATAGGTGTGTGGAAGCTGGTCCTGTAGGAGGAGCAGGGGAAATATCTTAGCATGTATTGTATGTTGGTGTGGACATCAGCTGTGTAATATAAATTGTAATAAGGGGGACAGCTGTTGTGAAAAGGTTAGCACTGGCCCGCATAATGGTAGATGTTCATGATGTGTAGCTTTGAATATCCATTAGCTAAATATTGACTTGAGCGTAATTAAATTGTTGGTTTGCACATCTGAACTTTTGTTTATTCCATATGTATAAAACTACAACAATTTGCTCACCTGGTCTTCTTACATTATTTCCTGTGAGTTTGGAATTGCACAGCACAGGCTTTTCTTCCAACTTATTTAATCTACTGTCATTGCCTTTCTGTCTGTTTAACATTCCTATTTCTGCACAGACGAGTGTTACTCTTATGTGATTGGAGACGATATTGAATGGAGTCACTTTAAGGATCGTTTTTGCATGTTACTGTTGTATCTAGTCTGGTATCTCAGTGTAAACACTGGTGGAATCCTTCATTACCATAATGGTTCGCTGTCTTGCTATCTACAGAGGGATATCGATGGGCCCCTAATTGGCAGCGTGTGCGCAGTGAGTAGTATAGCAGTGTGTCAGCTCAAAGCCAATTTAAACAAATCGTTTTGTCAGCCTTTGCATCTTTGCTTTGGACGATCGTCTCAGCATTGTTTATGTGTATTATTAAATCCAGCTATACGGGAGAAGTTTTGTTTTTGATTTAGTGGAACTGAAGCCTGTGAAATGGATTCACAATTCACATGGCAGTTTGTAATAAAAACTGGAGAGGATATCATAATGGCAGTGGTAATGCAGCCGGGTCTGTTGAGGTGGTGCACCAAATGATGAAGTACATCCTGCAAACAATGTGCACAGCAACTCAGAAACAAGGCATCGTATTAGTATAGAGAGAGTGTCTAAATAAGCAGCTGGCATCGAAACTGTTTCCCAATCCCAGAGTTTGGATACAGACATGATGCTTCTCAGTTCAGTGGGCTGAAACATCTCTGCCTTTTCACTTGGAGCCAAACCATCTTTTTGACTGTTTTCAGTGTGAAATGACCCACTTCTTTGAGACGAACAATGAAGTCTAAAGAAGTTTAATTGAAGTTGCTCTGCATATCTGATTGAGCCCATTTTTGAGCAAATATGATGGCTTGAATATTAATCCACTGGGGCTAAATTAAGATATAACTCTGAGCAACGGGGAAGAAAGGAAGGAAAAGCATGAAATTGACACAGCGTCAGTGGCAAAGCCAATCAGTTGTCTTCTTCACTGTGCTTTGGCAGTGGCTTTGATCAAGTCTTCATTCTTTCACGGATGTGATCCCATTGCCTTGATTATTTACCAACTGGGCACAGCCAGCGTAGCTGTGTTGATAAGCCAAAACATTATCGTATATTTTCCTGTGCTTGCACTTTAGCCAGCCATCTGTGCACTGTGTTTATCATACGCAGAGTGTTTGGTGTCAGCTTTGAAAGTGCAAGTTATGAATGTTACCACAGTTGTGGAAAAACAGGTGGCCACTATGATTAGAGATAACTGCCAATTATACCTGAAAATCCTGAGGGAGCACTTTGGCACCCATTCTCTTTTCCTTGTAAGCATTCTCGAGGTGCTGCTGCTTGACGGATACCGCTGACATCCTCGTTCTGTCTAATCGTTGTTTCACCGCGTTTTTGGTAAAGTTCAGCCAAATGTTAAAATTCAGGTTCAGTTTAAGATGATGAAGTGAAATCCCCTGCACAATGGAGCTGATCCAAATTAAACGGCTCCGGGTCTAAAATGATAAAACAGCATTGTGTTCCGTTCAGATCCAGGCATTTTTTCTGCCTCATTTACAGCCACAAATCACCCAAGTGAGACTGGTGCAGCAGGGACTAAACACATTACCTCCTGTTGCTTATAAAGCATCGGGAACAGCTTTCACTAAAGTCTTCACAGCCTGGCAAGTGATGGATTTGCACTCATGAATGTGGAACTTTGCTCTAATTTAGCCTTTCTCCTGTAGTTCTTCCTCAGTCAGCTCCAGGAGCTCACTGGCCCACCTCTACACTGCTGGCTTCCCTGACATCGTGGACGGTAGTGGGCAGGTGGCAGAAGTTCTGGACCCCACAGAGCCTGTGCCCTTTGATCCCCAGCGGGAGGAGACTGATACTCTTCAGGGAAACCTGGTGGTGTTCCAGTTTCTGGCGTTTACCAGGTGAGGCCTGGCTCACGTAGGCTACAGTGTTACTGTGGACTAATAGCCAAAGCTGTGCAATGCATTTATTTGTTGTCATAGACATATGTACCTTTATTTGACAGCATTAAAGCTTAAAGAGAAGACTAGAGTAACACACTCCTGCTGTACAAATAAATTAAAATAAAAAACACAGTAACGCCAAAGGGGGTGTTTCCGCTGTGGAGGGGAGAGAGAGCAGATTTAGATCCATAATACAAAAACTGACGGACAAAGTGACTTTAAAAAAATAAAATAACACATTTTTCAATGAAATCAGATACATATACTCTTGTTGTATATTTTAATGACCATAAAATTGGGATAACTTGGCATGCAGATCTAAATGTCTTAGATCAGTATAGATTTAGCCGGTGTGCTGTGAGTATGAAGTGTGTGTGCTCCAGTGTTACTTTAAATGTAATTATTTCTATTTCTAGAAATGACACAATGAATTTTCATTGATTTGACAGCAGTTTACCAACATCTCAAAGAACACCGAGCCCCTTGCTCTTTACAGTAACTGTATACAGGATTAGATACTGTAGATCCTTCATCCATTCCCCGCCTGCCTTGAGCTTAGTCGTTTTTTTTGTCTTGAACTGGAGCCAGTATTTCAGTGCATTTAATACAGGCACGAAGTCCTGCCACTCATGATCTACTCACGTGTCAAGTACATGCCCATATACACAATACCCACGCTCACAAGAGCAGAATAACACAAACACATTTCCCGTCAGCGGCCCATCACCGAAACCCTGGAGCAAGCGTCCCCTCTGTCAGGGGGTTGACAGTGGAGCGTTGCTGAAGGATGGGTACAAACACACCACTCTTTGTGTCCTTCTAATCTGTCTTTAGCTCTGTCAATTTAATAAACAAAAAATAAATAAATTTAATAAACTCTCCTCACGTCTTGTTCATCAGCATTCAGTGATGATTCTTGATCATTCTTCCATGTCCTTTAATTTGTTGTTTCTCAGTGGTAAATGTGAATGGATAGACTAAGCTGTTGTAAATTTTTGTTGGAGGCCGAAAGACATTTCTACTACTATGTATGCAGGTTTGTCATTTTTCACATTGTAACATTTGTGTTTTCTTCCTCAATGAGCGCAGAGGTCAGTAATGTAACTCAGGCGATTAAACTTTCAATAAACCTTTAGCTAAGCAAGTTAAAAGGAAGTTTGCTAGTGAACATGTAGGTATAAGCTAGATTACAAAAGCAAAATGTTAAAGTCTTCGGGGAGGTTAAAACACTTATATTATCAGTTGGTGAAAGTTAAAGAACATTTATTGTCCTTTGTGAAAGGTGTGAATTCTTAATTATTTTCTTTTTCAAGGCTGCCCTAACGCAAGTCTGGAGTGCGATCTGAAACCACACACTTGATCATAAATTGCGCATATCTGTGGCTTGCTGTAGACAGGGGTGGGGCTTCACCTCATAATTATGACAAACAGGTATGACAGGCAGGGGCTGAGGCAGCAGCAGTAGCACTTAGGCAAGCAGGGAGCCTGTGGATAGGCAGTGTAATTTCTACCTCTCACCCGGGCGCCGTAATTATCAATCTTGTCTGTTTACAGAATGAATATTAATGCGGGCTCCTCTGTGAAGATGGAGCGCGGCAGCATCTTTAACAGTGGAATAACAGAGCATGTGGCTGACTGAGAGGTCGCACCCACCTTTTATTAGATTCTACTTTGAAATTTCCAACTCTGATGGCTGCCTGTGCTCACAGGAGCCTCCCAGAAGGGTGTGCCTGTTTCAGATAACTTTTCTTTAGTTTATTTTGTCACTACTGAATACCCAGTGACTGATGGCTAATCTAGTCATCAGACAGAAACAGAAATCTCATCTGGAAACTGTGCATTTATGTGTTTGGTGCTATTATTGTGTGTTCCTTTGGACTTTTTGTGGGAACGCAGGTGTGTGAAATCACACTCAGAATACATGATGAAACAGAATACAAATCAGCAGGTTCTGGTAGTCACAGTCACAGAGATTATTTTATCCATGGGGATCCTAGGAAACAAAAAAAGATGTTATATCTTCCACTGAGCTAATGGCACGCTTTAAACAACAACAACACTATCAGTCAAGTCATTAAATGTGTAATTCTGAGCTGATATCCAAATTGCAGCCACCTATGTCATGTGATTTACCTCCTTAAGTTATGAATGCCATTATATATATTGGGTTGTTACCTTTAAGTGGCTGTAAAGCTGAATTTCCAGAACAGGTGGGACATGAAATACACACACATTTAATTTCTTCTGTCCTGAAATTGTCTGAAGTTATTCATCACCTGAAATGTGATTTTCTCTCCGAGGTTTTAAGTGACATTTTCAGATGTTTTTGACATATACTGTCTGGCAGCTGTCCAAAAACAAATTTCCCCAAGGGTTTAATAAAGCTTGTCATTATTATCATCATTAATACAAGCATCACAGTCAGCATTCTCCTTATAAGTGGCTTTGGATAAAAGCGTTTGCCAAGAAAAGTAAAGCATTCAGCCGATTGTTTTTAGCATAATAAATAAACTTCTGTATTTGTTTACATGTTAAAGTTGTACTCTTTATTTGCAACGTAATTAAATATTCAGAATAAAATTATCTGCATCTGTCTTCTTGCAGAATTCCAACGACAGGTGTTGGTCCTGATTGGCCTGAAAACATCTACTTCACCTTCCAGTTTTATCGCTTTCCTCTAGTCACATCACAGCAGCTCAAACTGCTGACCAGTGACAAGGTTCAACATAAAACTAGTGATCCACTTCCTTGTGTCCTGGCCTCCATCAACAATGACGGCACTGTCAGTTCTGGTAAGCATCCACTGCTGCAGGAGAGTAATACTGTTTTTCCCATTTCCTCACTGAAATGGAGAGTCATGCCTTCAGTTCAGTTCTGTGCATTGCCACAGTCGATGTTCATAGTGAATGAAGCTGTTGTTTCTAATGGTAATAATTCATAATCAATGGGTATAGAAGTGATAATGTGATCTGGAAAAATGCTTTGTGGGGCGCATTACTTCCCATTTTAGAAACTGCATTTATGCAGAGGAAAAGTGCATCATATGCTTTGGAAATGCCCAAACTAGTTTACAAGTGACTGTTGTATGTGTTTATACTTCTGGATATAAGCTAAGCTGTGATTTAGTTTACTGCTTTCCAGGTTAACATTGCACAATCAGTGCCTACAAACTGCAAGCTTGTTCCATGATGCTCCATGATGTTGAGCACCGAGGCACTTCTCTTTCATTCAGCCGAGCGAGCGCTGATTGATGTCGAGTCTATTCTTGTAGCAACTAATGAAATGGAAGAGATATTACAGCTTCTGACAGAGCGTGATATTGAACACACAAACAACCCCCACCCCCACACCGCGCCGCCCCACCCCAGCCAGTTCCAACGCCTACCCATAGTTTCCATTCCCCAGACACACACTCTAGTCTAACTCCATCAATATTTCTCTGTGTCTTCCTCAGTCTGTATCAACCAGAGTACACTTCCACAAAGCCCTCCTACGTTCAGAAAGATCCTTCCATATAGTGTCTTCTATAGCTGGGAGCCTTTCCACCTTTTTACTGACAATGGCTGAACTTCTTATTTGAAGGATTAAGGTTATTACTAAACACTAACACACACTTCATTCACAGCTTATCTTACTATTTTACCAGCTAATTTTTCCCTTAACATTCAAACCCTCACTCATCTGTTTTGAGTAATTCTACGTGCTGAACTTTAAAAACATCATTATTGTTTATATACAAATAAGAACTCTCTTTTTTATGTTGTTTGTTGAAGATTAACTCCTAAATTAACTCTTAAATTTGCAGAAATCGTTCTATCATTCATTTAATTACCTTTTTGCAGTATCATCACGAGCAGATATAATAAAAGTTTTTAATTTTTGTTTTAATTACTCCCAAAAAGTTTCATAGACTAAATATATTAGATTAATATTTTATTAGAACAGTTGAGAGTTCTGAGTATAAGATTTTGTAGGAGAGATGATTATGGATGTTTAAACATCACTAATGTAACTAGTGGAAAACAATACCTCAGAGCACAGAATGCAGGGAAAATCATTTTGCTGTTTGTTTCCGTGCACTTGCTAAAGCAAAATTAGAAAAAAAATATCCAAAGTGCAACACGGTATTTTGAAATTTAGAATTCAGCTGCTAATAAAGTCTAAATGATTAATTACTAATGAATCTTTGTATTCATAAGAAACAAAACACACCATTTTTAAATTCAGTAAAATTAGCAAGCGTTGTCTGTAATAGGTCTGATGCAACATAGTGGTTAATTGTGGCTGTGAGTGATGATTCACTCACTCATTTTCACTCACACACATTTTTGATGTTACAGATAATGATGACACATAATACCTCTAAAGCTACCATTTTCCTTTTAACTGCACTCGTCTGTAATATTTTATTTTGTGTTTGTTATTGGCTGCTGAAGAAAGTGGTATATGCAGAAGTGAGTGAAAACCGAACCAGAGCTAAGAGTGAAAGTTGAACATTATCTCAGCTTTCTATTTTTACCTTGTTGTGTCGAAAAAACCAAACATTTGATAGAATCCCTATTTATAGCAGAAATCAATAGCTGTAGCTATGATCTAGACCTTTGCCACAGTAAAGGTAAAGTCCACCTTCAGGAGCAGGGACAGTTCATTGACAGTTTAGACTTTGTATGGGTGACTTAACTCAAGTTGCTGTGCTCTAGATTTAAGCTGCCCTACAAGGGTTGTAGTACGGCAACGATCCCTTGACTGCTCTCTGGTCATTCTGTATGGGTGTTTGACAGCAACCCGTGTGTGCAGTGCTGGATGTCATAGAAAAGGGGTCAAGTGAGAATATAAATTCAAGCTCTTGCACTTATTGTGATTCAGGGTCCTGCTGGGTGAAAGTTCCCACGGAACACTCTTCTTGAACTCATAGGTCTCTAGGTCTCAGAAAAAAATGTTTCAGTCCAGCCATCAAGTCACTTAGATCTTAGATATTTAGGTCACAATGTGGTTGCAAAAGAGAATCATCCCAGATCTGATCTGTGTACTGATCCATCGCTGGTGCTGGGTCTGTTTTTCAAGCATCAGGAATTTTTTCCTTTCCTTCGGACAAATTTCTCAGAATTTAATGGTACATAGGCCAGAAGACAATCGTCTCTTCCACTGCCGTACCCTGTCTTTGTGAAGCTAAATAACCTGTGTGAGGCAGTTTGGCATCCTGTTGTTTATCACATGTATCTTACATTGTTATCTCACACAGCAGTTGAAAGATTCAGTCTCAACAACAAATTTTTCTTGGAGTGTTATTGTGCAAGCAGCTAAAATGCTTGAACTGTAGGTGGCAACAATAAAAAGAATTCACCAATGAGCAAAGGAATTTTCAATTAACTTCTTTTGTAATCATTTATATTTTAAAATAAAGTTTAGTTTCGAATGCAGAAGTGGGAAAAACAAGAAGCTACGAGTAACTAATGGTAACAGGAGATCAATATGTGAGCTGTGTTATGGGAATATTCCTGTATGTGCCCCACACAAACAGAGTCCACCCACACAGCTGTTTGCATTAGCTTCCTGATTAGAACTCTTCTCACGACTGTGTGGGCGTCCGCAGCCTGTGCTCGAACGACATGTCTGTGACTTACCAGTTGGTTGTGTTGCATTTGTGAAGGTGAATTCGAATTAAACAAAAAGCTAATCTTCTGCTTATGACAGAAACAATGTACCAACTGAACAGGTGTCAACTGTAGCTGGCACTCATAACACCAAACATGTGTTATTGTGTTGGGCAGCTTAGTATCAAAACGTAGCGGAATCCTTTCTGCCTCTGTATCTATTTTATAACTGGAAGCAGATAAGCACAAATTTTAGTCAAATAAAATGTTACAACATGTGCTCCAGGTACTGTCGACGCGGTACTGGATGTGTGCAGATGTGAAGTTAAAAATCTGTAGATAAATTAAATAATCTGCCGTCAAAACAAGAATAAACTTCAATATTAAAGAAAAAAAAAACTGGGATTTACCTTATACAGAGTTAGTGTCTAAGACTTTTAAACATATCTGCACACAGTGGCTTCAATATCTGGCTGTGTTTTGACAAATTACTTGCAAAACCAATTGTCTGTTCAGAAACAGCTTGAGTGCAAACATTGGTCTCTCCTGTGGTAAATCAAGTGAGGGCAAGTTGATTTGGATAAAGCGAGACAGATGTATACTAATCTCAAAACGTAATGGATTATCACTTGTAGGTGTTCAAAGCCATCAGACAAATTGATGAAAATCACAATGCATCACACCTTCATTACTGCAACGAGCAACCTTTGCATCAGCCTGTACCTCCATCTCCATCCTTGCTGTATCTTTGCCAGCAGCCTTTGCTGCACTGTTCAAAGTTATTGACACCCAGCAGGATTTTCAGCCTGTCTGGCTTGGTGTGTACGCACCAGGCAGGCCATTCAGGGTGTAGTGGGCCTAAGCTCAGTCCCTCTCCACATCTGCAGCCCTAGCTGCACACACGCACAACTGTGCAACCCTTGAGCCAGATCTGTCAGCTCTTCCTCACTTGTTAGTACAAACACACAGCACATTCTCTCTTCCCTCTCTCTCTGTGTCTTGCTTTCCCTCTATGCTCTCATTGCCACCCATCCACTGCACACAAGCCTAGCACATGCTGGGAGAAAGTGGAGAGAGTTGGCGGGTGGTTGGGTAGAGAGGAGAGCAAGGGGGAGGTGAAGGAGTCTATGTGAAAGAAAGAGGAGTACTGAAGCAGCACAGATATATCAAAACTGCCTTGATCAGCTTCTCATTCCTCTTTTTCTTTAAGTCTTTCACACTCTCTCAGTAAGATTCTTCTAGTTGTCACTATTGTCTATTGGAGATAAAATGAAGAATCTGTCATTTTAGGTTCAAATACATGATCAGATCAACATCATTCCAGTATGAGTAGACTTCATGACACTTCCAGAGGAGGTTTTTATTTTTGCATTTCGTTCCAGAGTTTTTTTTATCACCTGGTGACGTGTTTCTTCAGCTGAGGGTTTTCTGTCGTCACAAGAAAAAAAACAATGTTATGAAACTATAATCATTGCGAACATAAAATAAAGTTGTCACTAATCTTTCTCAGTCTGTCCACTGATGCATAAAACCATGTATCAGTGGACACACTGAGAGAGATAAGTGACAGCTGAGCTTGTTCCATTAACACATGGTAACCATGAAAAACCTTTAAAAGGGTCTGAGGAAGTCAAATTATTGGAATCTAAGACCTCTTCTTGAACCGGTAGAAACTTTGGTGTCATTAGTGGCCCACATGAAATACTGTAATGAATGTTGCAAGACATGTTTATGTACATGTCTGAAAGCAAGGAAAGACCTTTTTCTGCGGTTCATGTGTGAAGAGTCGAAGTCTTTAACACAGCGGGGTTGTCACCAAAAGTGCTCATTATTCCACTTCTTTCCAGCTGGCTGCTTTTCCGCTCGTTCAAGTTAAGGAAATCAAGACAGTGTACGGGCTTTGATACAGAGTTGGAGAGATGCTGTGGGGGGAGAAATCTGAGACTGAGGTTGCCTCAAAAACGCATGTACACATGCAGCAATGTTACCAGGATGGGTTTGGGCTCTGGCTGACTGTACACTGTACCCACTCATCAGCTGAGATGTATCACTGTTGGGGTCAGTTTCATTTGAACTTCTCATGCGTTAGAGGATGAGTCAGATTTAAGGTCGGTACATTGTAGAGCTGTCATCAGAGAATCACAGGGCATCTGTTTTACATTGTGAAATTGAATTCTTTAAATGGACTGAATCAGAATGAAATGGATTGTGTGTGTGTGTGTGTGTGTGTGTGTGTGTCCTTGCAGTCGTGGACATAATAACGCATGGCTAACAATACTAACTATCTAATGAGATTTTCCGCCGTCTGTGGCCTTCTGTATAGAATTTCTTGGCAAGGAAACATTTTATTCTCGGTGACGAAGAAGGAAATTTACTGTTCTTAAAGTTTGTTGTGGGTCTGTTGATTGAGGTCATGACTGTTCAACGCCTGAGCTATTTTGGCAGTGTGGTGGGAGCCATCAACTTGACATTGAAACCTTAGTTATGTCCTGGTTATTGTACTTGCCTACATATTTTTTATAAGTATTTTTTAGTAGGTTTTGAACTGGTTATAAGGTTGAAAGCTTTATACAAATAGTATCACTCTCTGTGTAGATGATGTACTGTAAACTCTAATTCAGCTTTTGAGGCTGTATTGTTGTGGTGTTGTTACCTAGGCATTGCATCACTACAGTTTATCATACTAATGGCTGACAGAATAAAGGATTTAGGCCATATCCCAGCATCCCAATGCATCATCAGTGGCTGACAGTGATTTCCTGTCTTGTTATGATTGTGGTAATAGGAAACACCAGTGTCAGAGAAGAGGTGTGCAATGCAAACACAGCTCAACCACATTAATTCAGTGGCTAACATTTTATGGGCCAGTTAGAAAAGGATTTTATTTATGTTCTCACCCCACGGTTTTGAGTCTGCTTTGAAAATCCTCTGTTCGAAGCTCAATCACTCATCCTAAAGAGTAAATGCACAGCTGAGCCTTGATGTTCCACCTTATCTAAATGAGACTAAATAAAGGTTAAACAAAAAAGAAAATATACAAGAAGTTTTAGTATGTAATATATATAATATTTGGACCATATTTAATACTATAATAATATAACAATTAATAATTAATAATGATAATATTTTGTTGTGTGTTCACAGTGTTCACATTCTTTTTACAATACAGTACAGTGCAAACGTCTCAGGATGCTATGATGGCCAAACATTTTTATTTAGCAGTTTTTACATCAAAACAACAAGAAACAAAGAATGTAAGAAACTTCTCATCAAGTCTTCCACGCCTATTTTTTCCTTGACCACTCCATATTTCTATACAGTGGCAACGATCAATATTTGTCTCTTTAGTCTTTCTGTGTTTTTAATATTTATATATATATGGTACTGCTGGTATATGGTATGATACTGGTGGTCATGATACCATTGCCAAAAAATATCTAATGATTCTTTTGCAGTATATGTTGGTGTAGAATTCACAACCACTTTTATATATAATCCTTATTTTTAAAAAATCTCTCTCCTCCTTCAGGCTCCCCAGGTCTGCAGGTGCAGTTCAGAGTAGATGACAGTTTCATCAGGCCAGGAGAGAAACGCTGGTTCCTTCGCTATCTGGCGCTCCACACCATGCACATCGACATCTGGGACAGTGACTCGTTGCTTCTCATAGGCTCGACCGCCATTGAGCTCAAGGTAAAAGACTGAGGTTGATTTATGTTTCTCTGAAAAATCTGAGTGGTTACCATCAAAAAAGAAAATATCATATTGTGTTTACACATGCTTTGGCAACTCTGGAAACACCTTCATTGCAACATGGTGCATCTGTCACAGATTCATGTAGCGTTTGCAGATTGTTTTAACACATTTAATAGACTTGCTCTGCTGTTTCAGAGAAAACTGTTACTGATAATATAATGTCAAATACAAAAACAACTGACTCTATAAACCAGGTGTTCTCAGTAATATGAAAATAGACAGTTCATAATTATTGTTACAAATGGATTCTGTCTACTGGGAGCAGAGCGAGAACAAATGTACTACCTTATCTTAAAAAAACTCAGTGGCGGTCGCTGATTAACAAAATGTTCTTGTTAACAGGAAAAGGACATTGAGTTTGACTTAACTTGTGTTGTGTGTAAAATCTATCCACACTGGAATTACTTTTGATTTGACCAAAGTAGCTTTTCTTTCTATTTTAACCTATTTAAAAATAATCATCAGTAGATTTGTGTTACTCGCAAATAAAATACATCTCATGCCCTTGTCTGTCTTTTTTTCACCACCAGTATATGTTGCGTCAGGGTAAATCAGCAGTGCAGACGCTTCATGAGGTGGAAGTGCTGACCACAGATTATGTGGGAGAGGACACCCTGCTAACGAGCACAGGTTTGGACCGACGCTCAGCCTCCAGCGCCATGGCGGTCCACACCATTGTCAGGGGCCGGCTGCACATACGCACGGGAAACATTGGTAAGCGCAGCAACATTTTTATATATATTTATATATATGTAAATGCTTACCAAATAGTACACTAACATAGAAAATGAACTGTAATAGTACTTCAATCAAATCTTAGCATAATACCTCACAACATTAGACGTGACAAAGTTAAGAATTGTTGCCAATAAATGGAACTTTCTCAGGTCACACTATTTTGTCCCACGTGTTGAATTCAGTCATCTGTATTATGGTTGGCAGTTCATGTCCTAATACTCATACATATTGTAAATAATTTGATAATGTGCAGTTTGACTCAACAGTGGGGACTGTGTTTACTTTTATTGATTTGTTCAGAGTTGGGAAACGACAGTCAGTCTTTTGGGCTGCTGCTTTTTAAAAATATCCATTTTCTGGAGGTGTGCAAGCTTGCAAAGCAAACACTGTGCCAGAGTGAAATATCTTGATATGATAGTTGCAGTCCATCTAGAAACTGAACACTTTTCCTCATGCCATGCGCACCCTCAGCTCGGTGTGCCCTCACAGCACGATGCTAGATGGCGATGGCTTCTTTGCCATTAATCAACTGCTGAAATGATACTCCCTCTCATGAACAATGCATCATTCTCCGGTCCTCAGAAACTATGCTGAGTGGCATTGTTGGAGCTAAATGTGCCCGCACTTTCTCATTGCGCTTATCACTCAAAGCAGATTGAGAACACAGTGGGTTATTGGGTATGCTGGAAATGGAGGAGGGGAGTGTTGTGTCTGGCATGTTAATTCCAATCAAGGCTCAGATATCCATCAGGTGCCCCGGCCCACAGTCAGAATCAATTTGTGGAGGGAGGGAGGGGCTCGCGAGCACTTTTCTTTGTTTCTGTTTCCATCTGTCTCCACCTTTCTCACATTCACTCTTCTCTCCTCATCACAGTCTTCCTGTTTTCTCCCGCTCATCTATTTACCTCTTACTCTTCCATCCCGCCCTCTTTCCTTCCCCCCTCTCTCTGGTTGTTTGTTTTCTGCCCTCACCTCCCCAATATCCACTGCGTTTCTCTTCTCTCACGCCGTAATGAGTCAGCATTCTTATTTTGTTTGCGGTAGATGATGTAAAGCTCTGTCATTGATGCTCTCTGTGGGGGTGTCAGGGAATTGAGGTGCAACAGTGCAGCAGATGGATGTGCCGTATGAAGACTTTGACAGAGGTTTTATGGGGAGAACACGCACACACGAGCATGTGTGCGTGTCAGATCACTCACACATGTCAAGACAACATGCAGTCATTCATACACACAGACATATAGACAGGCAGGTGTAGCAGGGCGTGAGCGGGTTGTGTGATGAGGCAGGGTGGCAGAAACGACAGACATACAGGTATAGAGTATATCACAGATACGTGAGAACTGTGTGACTCAGATTTTTGTCATTTTCCAGTTCAAGTAAAGGATTAAGTGGCTTCTCAGTGGTTTGTAGATAAACTGCCTGCTCCTTCCAAATCCCCACTGGATGTAATCATAAATGCAAAAAAGCACTCTAGTCATGGTGAAAGGCAGACTGTATTTCTGTGTTGGAAAAATACAGCTCCTTATTCTACCTTCTTCCTGCTTAGGTTTTGTTCATCTAATTTATCATCATAAATGTTCTTTACTAATTCAGCCTGTATTTTAATTGTGAAACTACTGACTTTATTTGAAGCATAGTATAGAGGTACAGTTGTACAGTTGTACCTCTATACTGAGTGATTGAAATGAGGAAATGTAGAAGAGCATTGTGTTGCACAAACGCCTGCACACGTTTTCACTAAAGACCTATAATAACTTTTGTTCATGTTTGCATTTTTTATTTACTATGCCACCTTAAAATATTATAAAAAATATATTGGTTATGTAATGTTCATATGACATATATTTCAGTGCCCCTCTGTGCCATTATAATTCACAACCAATACCCTCCTGACTACATACTTCAAATTTTCTGTGTTTCAGTCATGCAAGCTATTAATCATGTCTTTACTTCACCCTGTTGGGAGTTCATCAGAATTAGGCTTTATTAGAAAAAGTGGGTGTGAGTGGCAGACTGTCGTTTCCAAATGAAAAAGAGTAAAACAACCAATGATATCCCTTTTAATTATCGCAAGGTGGGATTGACAAGTAATTAATTAAGTGGTAATGATTTACGCTGTCAGGCCTATTCAATCATTCCATAAAGCAGCTTTTTTTAGCAACATAAAGGACAAAAACGTCGCTTAGTCATAGTAATAGAGAGCCATGAAATCACGGCAGGAACATTTGCAGTGGTACGAAGTTTTACGGTGGAAAAACAGCACGTACAGATCAGATGAGAAGTGTATAAAACATCTCAACCTCCTGTTCATCCTCATCAACTGATATGACTTTATTGCTTTACTCGTTGATTTCATTTGCCAAATCCACAATTTAAAGTGAAGTGAAGACGTAGGTCAGAGAGAAAGGTTTAACCTCAACACAGTGTTTGGAAGCTGGTATTGCTTTGTCCAAAAGACAGAAGTCGTAGAAGACAATGAATAATCTTTGTAATTCCTGATGTCTTTATGATGTACAGCCCAGACTGATATTGTGGACTGATTAATGTCTTGTTAATGGTGATTAATGTGTATTGTCTCTAAAACAAACAGACAATCTCTCACAACATAGATAGACGACAGATGGATTGAATGTAAACTATGGGTGAGGTAAATAGTGAATTGTATAAAAAAAACAAGAACATTCAAGTGATTTTTCCAGATTTGAGGCTGTGAAGCTGTAGAACGAGTTAGAAAAACCAAACTAGGAAAGAAGCATATATACTGTGCTAAACTTCAAACAAGGATTCTTTCAGTGGTTTTGTGTATGCTCACACACACCCTGAATATTTCTCTATATATTCTAAGAGTGGGAACTGAGGATGCTGATTTAGGTCAGTCTCTATGTCTGTGATCCCAGCTAAGTTTGTGCATGTGAACATTTACTCCCCAAACTGACGTAAAAACTACAGATACAAATAAGCAAGTTAACTGAAAGATCATTTTTAATGCTTTTGATGACAACCCTGAACTATCCACTAACGGCACCTTTAGATCAGATCAATCAAAAGTATCATGGGTTATTTTCTTCACATAACACCTTTATGTTATTGCTATTATAAAACATTAGTGCAGAGACACAACTAAATCCAACTGAAGTAGATTTGCTCTGGGTAAAACAAATTCTGGCAAAGACGAGTCTGTGCAAGTGGTAAATGTTTGGACGACCCAGTAGCTGTCTTCTGACACTACCCTTGGGACGATATGTCAGCTTTGCAGCCACAATATCTTGTAATCTCATGCTCCAAAGGGAACAAATCACAAACAAACTGTTTTTTAGTAAGCACAAAGAAATGTAGCCAATTTAACTTTGTCTTTGTCACCGAAAGCAGTTGTCTGCCATCTCTGGCAAAAGGTTGATGAGAGCAGATATTTTGGATCAGATAACCAAAACCAGGAATAAACAATCTGCTACTGATCATTTGTTAACTTGATAATTCGCTCTCAGTTTGTTAAATGACTCCTTTACAGAAAATCACACACATTAGTTTGACACATTACTATTATAAAAATATTCATTAGACCAGCTTTAAAGCAATTCATTTGTACATAATTTAGGTGATAATGAGTTTTATTAATTCCTGTGGAGAAATTCTTCAACTGTCAGCTACATTAGACCTTATCATTTCCTCAGGGATTCATAACAGGATTCTGATTTTAGGCACTAGGTGTTCGGGGTGCAGTGTCTTCCCTGGAAAACACTTTGACATGTGGCCATGTGGAACCAGGAGTTAAGCCACGGCCCCTGGATAACTAAGTTACTTGTTTATATAATAGTAACAGTGTTTGCTGGGACATCACAGACAAATGGCTTCAGTGTTTGCTTTATAAAATTGTTATATCAGCTACATTGCCAAAAATTAGGCCAGCGAGTGCCTTCTAATTTCCAGTTGGAAGAATGTTGGTAACATTTGCCAACAGTAAAATGGCCCATATGTGACAGAAATGAAAGCCTATTCATATGAAATAATTTTGCTGACCGAGACTGAGTTGTGACTGTGTCCTTTCTCTCAGGGTCTCGATTTCTCTTGCAGTCCCACACTCTCTCCCACAAACACACACGCACAAACAAAAAGCATGTATCTGCTTCACCACTGTAGAGAAGACAGATTAGAACCTTCTCCAGACCTCAACTCTGCAGCAGCCTGATAAGCCCTGTACAGAGTGGCTGCTACAGCAAGCAAGAGTATAGAGAATCCTGCCTAAAGCTGCCACAAGTGGAACAAAATATCAGTGAAATTTATTTTACAATTAGTTTAGCTAGGTGACTTCCCTGAGGGGAGCACATACTGTATAGTATGTCTCACTCATTAGAAGCTCCTGCTGTTGGCACATTAAGGTCGGACTTTATCAACCTTACTTTTAGCCCTGAGGTGAGAGGGAATCTGCTTATTCTAAAAGGTCGGTGGCCTGGAACAGGGAAGCGGAGGAAATCGAATATTGCATACTACTTTGAAACCCCTTGGTGCTTACTCCCATTTGTTCTGGGGGCAAGTAAATCAGCGGGTTGTTGTGTCCTTAACCTCAAAAACTGCCAACAGAGGAAAGAGGGTGGGTAGGTGGGCTACTGCCGAGTAGGTTGTTGTCGTGCAATAGCAAGAGGTAGTCAATAAATTTGATAGAGTTCATCCCTGTGGCACTTTGTTCACAATTACTCTCCTCCGCACAGACAACACAGCGCCGCAAACCTGACGTAACAGCTCACATTTCAGTGATGAGGATCATCAGCTTCGTCTTAATCTGCCAGTGTAATTCAGCAGTTAGGAATGGATAATGTAGCCAAGAGCAAGTCATCCGCGTCAACCTGGATTAGCACTAAAGTAGGTATTATCTAATGAGCCTAATGATGATTCTACTGATAGGCGATTAATTAAAATGATTAATTGATTAAATCAGATGGACATAATTGGGTTCATCATCAGTCCATTTGTTTTACTATAGGCACGTAGCACTGGGTGTTCATCTTATCATGTCCTCGCAGGCTTATTGTCTAACTCTATCCATCATCAAAGCATTTCTCAACACAAAAGAAATCAGGCTGAAAGGCTCATAACGAGGCATTGGGAACCAGATCTCTATGGCTCTGGTATTAATTGGAGATGTTTATGCGACAGCAGAAGTAATGTCTTCATAGTAATAATTGGGAAATATAACTCGAACAAATACATTCAGTGGAGTCATGTGGCCAAGGAAGGGTGATTGATGATGAGGGGAATGCTCAGGGAAGGCAAACACCTCACCCATTAATCTGTTCTGTCTGTGTCTGTTTGCATGACAACCCCAGCAACCCCATTACTCATTTAGCTTCTGCCCATTATCAGTTTGTTGATGAAGGAGTTTGCCTCTAAAAGATTTGAGGGTGCTTTTGGCTCCCCTTCTTAAACTCCTACAAGCTCATTGGGGTGTCGGTTCCGGGTGGCGAAGCCACATAATTGCTGCACTCACCGTATTTCATACAAATGCATCCTTGATCAAGTAGACCAGAGCCTCTCAGAAAATGCTAAAACATCTTACAGTACAATTAACCACCTCAGATGGGTATGTTGTAACGTTGCAAAGGCTGGAGTAATGGCAGCTTTGTGTCGAAGTGCATTGTAATTCAAGGAGCTGGAAACTTTAGTTTTAATTACTTCTTCAGTCAACTGCTGTAATTTGTATCTTACAGATTTTAAGGGGTGTCCTGAGTATACCTGTAAATTGCACAAACTAAGTCTTTTGACCTCTGGTATTTGAAAATGCTCTTGCTAAGATGACTGCAGGTTTGTGCTATGGCTGTGACTCTGTGAGCAATTGCCTGTCACACTTCCATTATCATGCATTTTGTATTTAAAGAGCTGTAAGGAGGAAGGATGAATTAATAATATAATAACTAATATCAGTAGTTGCTTACTGTTTAAGAACAATTGTGCCATAGAGTGCTTACTAATACCCTCACATTTAAAAGCATGAAATGATGAGTTTGCCATTTAGGAACAGAAACTGTAAACAAATAGGACTGAACTCCATAAGACCAACAGGTTTTGACGTATGTTTCAATTTGTTAAGTGAGCCATTCAAACAATGATGCAATACGTCTGTAGCAGTAATAGTATGATGGATCAATCAAATGTGTTTGTTGTCTTGTCCAGGGACCATGACTCAAACCTCTGACCCTGTGGTTCATGAGCAATTGCTCTACACAGAAGTAACAAACACACAAATTTGCTGTAGATTACACATATGTATGTAACTATAGATCTATAGCAAATGTCTGATCCAGCTGTGGTGCTTAATCTATTAGAGCTTCAGTTCTGTGATATGAAACATCCTGAAGCTGAAGTAGAATATCGTGAAGCAAGTAATAACTTTTTTATCCTCTTATACTTTTAAGGTATGCAAAGGCATAGGGTGTTTCTCTTTATTATAGCTTTGCTTGTGTGTGCTGCTCTGTCCACTAGGACTGTCCTGGAAAAAAAAAAACAATAAGAGGTAGATGGAATGCGGAGGCCAAAAGAAAAGAATAAAATGCTGACTTAGTTTAGTCATGTCTGATTTTAAATATATAAGGCATGAACCTGTAAGTGACATAATTTTATAGTTAGTGAAATAGTTATGTCACAATGTAGAAACATTTGAATTTAAATCTTTAAGCAGGTTTTTCTCCATCACAGCAACAAGTCCGTGTTTAATTAACTCACAGAGTTGATGTCAGTATTGTTAATGGTTTATGTAGCTCCACACTTTCCAGAGTTAAATTACCATTTCCAAAATAATCAAACATTTAGACACTACGGCAACACTGGCACCATGATAATGTTGCCACATGAGGATCTGAAGTCTAATTACATCTCTAAGGAGTTGATTTAATACTTGTGTGATTGGATCTGTCTGATTAACGCCAACGTTAAAATCAACTCTGAACTCTTAAACCTGATAATTCAACACACTGGTTTTGTTGCTTCAAATCAATCAAAGGTAGTATTCTGATTACCTGAGAGTGACGTGGGGGTCAGGCCTACAGCCAGCAGGATATTATCAAAACAGTTATCAAAAGAGCAGTGGGAGAAATCTAACTAAAAAATACTAAACATGCATTAAAAAGCCATGCAAACTCTTCAAAAGTGAAGAAGTCTGTTCGACTTAAAGCTAGTTTTAAGGGGTGCTTCACGGGTAAATAATATCAGCTGCCACTCTCTCCTTCAGGGTGCGGAGTAGATCCCAGCAGGAGGAGGGCAGCAGATGTGATGCCGTCCCCCTCTCACATCATCATACCTCGTGAAGTCACCAGTGGCTTTAGAGGAGGAAGTCTGTCCAGCAGAAACATTCTCCAACTCAATGGCAAGTATTTAATCCACAGCCCACTGATTTTTGTCTGTGTTTGTGTTTGAACATATTAATTAACTTTGCTTTCATTAATTGTGCAGTTGATGTTTTCCTCCAGTCAGCTTTAAGTGAATGTGTTTGTGTATGTTCTATGCCACAGAGTAATTATAGCCTTTCATTTGGGCGGTGACCATGCTCCTTTCTTGATCAGCTCAACCAGATCCATTTCACATTCTGTCTGTTGGCTGCACCACTGAGCCACTCAATTTTCAGCCTAATTGAGCTTGCAGGCGCGTCTCTGGTGGCTACGGTCCTGTTTGTATTTTGTGTGTGTGTGGGTGTGCATGCACAGTCCAAGCCGAGCAACACGCACACTGGCGAAACCAATTTTTTCCTCAGTTAGACAAGCTGTCACTAGTCAGCTGGTGTGTGTTCCTAAATTTGTCCTCAAATGTGGACTATGACTTAAAACACACAAACAGGAAGAGGCATTAGGCATTAATCATTTGTGCATAGGTTCACGCCAAATGTATTTTTCAAACAGTTGAAATCATTATTTATTCACAGGTCTAGTTGCTGTGTGAACATCTGTTCACTGTGTTCATCCTTCCTCCTCACTACGACCTCTCCACTGCTCTGTCTCTCTGCTCTCTTCTCTTCTTTTCACTTATTTGTGCCATTTAAACATATACCGAGCCTGGCTGCTTTCAGTAGCCAGGCTCGTAGTAGTAGCCGCTGCATTGTGCTTGTGTGTCAATTGTCACACTCGTCTGTGGTGTAGTTGGCCACTTAGTGAAGTTAATGTCAGCTCGGTCCAAGTGTGATGCTGAGGGAGAACTGAATTAACACACTCCCGCGTTACTGCATCGCGTTTATGATATGTTTGTCCTGTTTAATTCTAGCATGGTTAGTTAAACAGACTGGGCTCAACTCACTACAGCTAAAGAAACAAAGAACAAAGAAACAAATGAAACACCTTCACGTTACATGCATAATATTAATTAAAGATTTGCAATAAGCATAAAGCACAAACAGGCTGATAAACACAAGAAATGTATTACGGTATGTCCATACATCTCACAAAGACAAAAGCTACAACAAATGTGGACTTTGATGATTTGATGATGTATTTTGAGACTGCAGTTTAGAGAAGGTCACAACTTGTATGTTTCTTTCGTGAATGAACTATAATATCTAGATTTCTTCATTCGTTTGTTCCATGACCCTCGTCTCTGTGTTTTTTGTAGCTGTAGTTTTTTAGTGAAAGTTGCAAGTACACCCCCTTATTTAATATTAAACAAGTTCTCAAGTGTTAAATGTTATGAGCTATAGATGAAGAATAAATCTAGTTTGGTAAAAGATTTATAACATTTATAATTCAGTAATTTTGATTTGTCATCTGCCCGTAGGCTAGACAGTGTTCCTGACAGAAAGCTAACAATAAATAGAAAGCTATTTCTCACGAGTCCAGTGACTGTCATTTACCCCGTCTCTCAGTCTCTCCCATCCTAAATTCACTGACATATGACTGCTCATCTATGTCAACAGTTTGTGGCCACTTTCATCCAGTCTGGGTTTATTTTCCATGTCCTGAAACACACACACCATCCCATGGCTACTAACGGAGCGAAGTAGAGTAGCAGTGGAGGAAGATGTAATTGTGAATTCTGGGTTTGTTATTCTCTGATTCTTGTTTGAAGTGCAGGCATAGGCAAATTTTCTTGTCAGAGGTTTTGAAAAACATGGGTAATTTGCATGATCCAGTTCAAATAAGGATGGATTATTCGGTGAGTAGTGGCTGAATCATGTGTTTTAATTAGGTGTTTTAGTGCTTGCAGTGCTTAGATAGCCACGGAGGTGAACGATAATTTGGAGGGAGGGAGCTAGTCTGTTTTCCCAGTAGTAGGGCTTTGGCCCAGTTGTAGTGATGCCAGTTGTTCCACTGGACTGTTGACTCTGTACAAGCTGTTGTTTCTTGTGCTCCAACAATACTTTAATCTGTCAGCGCCTCGCTCCCTTGGACATTTGGAGAGTTTTTAGAACATATGGTCAAAATGGCAAAGAGATTAGATTGCACTCTGTTCAGTAAATATATTCATGATTGCTGTCTGTTTCTCCTTCACAGTGAGGAACGCTGCACAGGCACACAGGCTGGAGATAGATGGGGATCGTGTGGCATTGTTCAAACGCGGGGTCAGAGCTGACTTCATGCCGGGGGGACACAACCTAAACGAGCC
Source organism: Microctenopoma stevenorrisi (assembly GCA_032270685.1). Classification (NCBI taxonomy): domain Eukaryota; kingdom Metazoa; phylum Chordata; class Actinopteri; order Anabantiformes; family Anabantidae; genus Microctenopoma; species Microctenopoma stevenorrisi. Next base: position 5,722,710 of record JAUMTR010000025.1, on the reverse strand, counting down.
AGACAGTGAACGCCGCAAGCTCAACTGTATGGCTGCTGTGCATCAGCGGGAGGGCAAGGAAGATGTTAAAGCAGCTAAGATCTTGGTGAGGTCAATCTGTTCACTTGAGCCAATGGGGGTCCAGAAATAGCTGCTTATCTTTAACGCCCAGCCACAATAGTCTGTCTGTTTGAGTGGTCTTCACTTAAACAGACAACAGAGCAACAGCTTTCATTTTTGCTCTGTAACATGTCATAAGAGGGCACTCGCAGAGGCGTTAGCTGGCTCCTGGTCAGCCTGCCGGGGCTACGATTCTCTTGAGACGTGGCCTTCAACCTTCTCTGTTTTAGTGACTGTACAGGAAGGTGTTAATTGTTCTTCTGCCCAAAGGCACATCTTGTACTTTCACCCATGGGTGCACATGCTTTTGGCTGTGGTGCATGCGTGTCTCAGATGTTTTACATATTACATTTCCTCTGGTAAGACCTGTGTTTTAGTTGCTTTGCAACCCCATAATAGTCTGATCCATGGAAAAAAAGTCCTGCTCTCACAGGGAAAGATTTCTGCTGTGCAATTTAGTTTGGATTTGACACGACTCCGTTGGAAGCAGTTTTATCTCCAGCATAGTTTCAATTAGCTACTCCTCAACTGCAATATTTTCCCTCACACATTGAGCTTTACAATCTCGATATATATATCATATTACTGTTTATAATATCAACAGCACTTGAGACCAGCAGATGAATCTCTGACGTAATGTTATGTCTACCTTTCTTAAAATAAACATACAGACCTTTTTGATTCTACCATCTGCTTCAGAACAGAGTTGCAAAAATGCATTTGAAAGAGAAAACATTGTGTTAAATATTGAATCCCTAACCGAATACCTGGTGTCAGTTTTCTAAGGCTGAGGTAAAGCCGTGCTCCCTGGAATCCTGCTGACAAAATATAGCTGTGTAAAAGCTTTCTGAAAACAAATTTCATATTCACAGAACTGAACTGTGAGGGGAAGTGTGTTACATTACGCTTAACTTAGAATAAACTCCAACCAAATCCTTTTTCTATGCAGTGATTATGAAGAGGTACTGATATGTCATAGATAGAAACGTGGTTCAAAGATGTTAGATGGTTGTTTCCATCATTCTGTCTAGTTTATCTAAAGCAAATAAGAGCACGCGGAGACTGAGGAAATACAGCTGAGACATTGGTCATAGCCTCTTATTGTTCCCATCACAATTGACAGTAAATTGCTTTGTACAATATTACACATATTTACAAAGAGACAGTTTGACCAACTATTTGGTCAAATGCACCTGTTACAAAATGTTTATCATCTTCAACCTTTGCCATTGATTTACGGATGTTAGGATCGAACTAAGGAAGCCCAGTTGGCCAGGGACCTTCACCAGATCAACCCCAGTGAACAGTGCAGCAAGGCAGAGGGCATCTCCAGCATGCTGAGCCAGGCCATCACCACCCAGCATCTACTCTACGTCAGTCTGGGCTCTGCTGAGTACATGGAGTTTGTCCTTAAAAACCCATTTAATACACCTCAGACTGTCACCATCCTCAGTGATGACCCTGAGCTCAGGTAAGATTCAGGTGGGAACCCCACCCTTAGCTGATGGTTTGGCATCATCTTCTCTCCCACTGACAGAGGGAATCTGAGAAAACTGTTACGTGTTTGTAAGTCATATGTTTCATCTTTAAATTTGGGTAGGTTTTACACGTTTATAGGTGTGTCCCTAGTCTAACGCTCCAACTGTGAGCATGTGCACTGTACGTGTTTTCCTTTTTCAGACCGTAACAAGACACACACCACTGTGAAACTGTGTTCACACTTTCTGAATGTGTTTCCAAAGGTGATGGTGTAGCTCTAGAGATCGTTCCTAAAACCTTACTTTCATCCAGCTTCAGGAAACAATGCTACTTTGCCCGACCCATGTTAACGCCCTAGGCGAGATTACGTCTTGGCGCCTCGTAATCAATTCCCTATAATTGCACCCCCCGCGTGTTTGAGCACACACAGTCATTCCTGTGAAATACCTAAATGTCTGTGCCAGTCTTCTGAGTTTGTTCACATCGTGCATTTAAAATAACAGATTCAAATGTACACTAGTTGTGTGATTCAGATTTAAATTGGCTTGTGTTTCACAGAGGCAGACTAAATATCCTCCATACTTATTCCAGATTGTTATTTTACTTCCTCTAAAACACATTTTGCCACTGTTTTGTAACTCACTCTGATTTAGAGTTTGTTTTTCTCTGTGAGCTTCAAAGTGCAGTGAGTTCGCCTCAGCTCTTTTATTGACTCCATTGTTAAATAGAAGATAAACACAAACCTAAACATTCGGTGTGTGAACATGACGATCACAGACTTGAACCGAGCTCTCCTTGTTTTTATGTTGATGGGACTTTGTAAGTTGAAACTCCTTGTAGTCGAATAGGCGCCTGGGACATGAAAATTATGTTAGTGTGTATGTCTTAATCACATTGACAATATTTTGGAGAGACAGTTTTCGCTTGGAATAAGATGTCTGTCACAGGTATTCCAGCTATTATGCTCGTCTACCCAGCTACTCCCCTCACCGTTAACCAGATACTAAATAGGGTAGTGCGCGTTCTTTAAGAAAGGCTACTGACACATACACCAATACATGAGGTACTTTCATCTGGTGTCAGGACACTTCCAAAGGGGGGGGCACACAATTACAATATCTGCTGTAATTGTCTAGATAGGATTCTTACAGTACAGTGCAAACAGACAGTAATTCATATTAGAACACAGTAGGTTCTGAATGGTACCAGGTGGGGGAAACCTGCAGGAAGGATCAGTGAAGCTTAAGTTAATTATGAAGCGCTTCTCCGAAGCAAGACAGCAGATGCAAGACGAACCAATTTATGACAATTATTTAAATGTTTTAGTCTCTAAATACATAAACACCACCCAAACACACAAATACTAAACTGTCAGGATAGAGTCATCTGAATATTTTTTTTAATATTTATATATATTTTCATGTTTCTTGTTTTCAGATTTGTCTTCTGCTCAGTTTTTATATGATGCATGTAGGTGTGAACGTATTTTTATGCTTGCATGGTTGCCTTTTTTCGAGTTTGAACCTCAAATGCTCTGACAGATATTGTTTGCAAATTTGTGTTATTTTGTTTTGGAGAAATTGATAAATTATTTGTTTTTCAATGATAATAGCAGCCACTTTTCCCAACACATCTTGCATGTGTCTTAATGAATAAATAAGATCAATGCTCAAATTTTCAGGACTCCTAGCAACTACCTAGGTTATGTTAGACCATTTCACTTGATTTTTCACGTGTCAACTGTAACTCTGTGAAGACAAAGACTTTTCTAGCCTCCTCAGAAACACAGTCACTTGCTCTTGACACTGATGTAGACATAGAGCTAGTTGGATGGTAAATACCCCTTTAAATTCACACACAACAGACATTGAAGCACATTTTTTCCTGCATCATTATTGATATCCATGCTGTGTTTGTTTCTTCCGTTAGCTTTGTTGCTAATCCCGTCTCACTAAGTCTTTTAGTAGGAATTCTGCTCATGCCTCAGCTTCGGATTAACATATATCACGTTGATCAACAAAGGCTGGAGTCCGCTGTGGATGAATCATTATGACAACAGGCCTGCTAGGTCTAATTTAAAGTCATCAATCTCCACATCTGTCCTCTGATCAGCTTAGCGCCGTGTTAGTTTATTTATTTATTTTTGTCCTGATGAGGCAGTGTGACACTTTACACCAAACCGTCTGCCACCTTTAACAAGAGCCAGAAATGTGTGAATTAACCATGAAGCTTCTGTATTTGATGTTTTTCTATTGGCTTTTAAGAATCAAATTCAACTAACTCCAACAGATTGAGACACTTCACTAAGCACACGTCCTACTTTTATATTTCATGACAATATGTCAAGTCATGTGAGTTACTGCTATGTACAGTATGAGTGTTGTCTTCATAGAGGAGCGAGGAAGCATAAAGGAGGGAAGATTCAAATAAAGTCATTATTATTTAGGTCTGTAATACCATAGAATGTTTTTCTGCAATTAGAAAAATGGCTTCTTCCTTACTTGACTTTTTTCTTAATTTGCTCTTTGTTCTGATTTGTGGAAGGAAGCTGGCGTGTGTGATTAATCCTCCTGCTGAATACCCTGGGTAATTTTCTTTTACAGATTCTCTTCTTCTGTCAGACCTATTCCAAAGAATAATTTGTCACTAAGCAGCACTGTAAGCTGCCAGTGCATTGCATAGTTTGACAAGTAGTTGCTGAAATGATTGGAACAACAAGATTGATACAGTTACAGTGCTACAATAATTAATTTTGAGGTTGGACTTTTTAGTTTAGAGTCTGGTAGCTCAATGGGTTAAGTGTCAGACTGGAGTGTAGAAGGTCGCAGGTTCGAATCCCGTCTGACTCCTAGTCCATCCCCTACCAGGTGTGTCCCTGAGCCAGACACCCAGCGCTAGCTCCCTGTAAGTCGCTTTGGATAAAAGTGTCTGCCAAGCAAAGTAAAATAAGTTTTTAAGCAATGACAGTCATTGTAGTGATGCTAAGGTTCGAAGCTGACTTTTATCCTGTAAGCACAATAGTCTCCGGTACACCAACATACAGGTCCACACATGCACATAAGCACTTAAGCACAAAAGGCTGGCATTCGCATCTTTGCTGGGAAAAGGAGGTTTATTTTGTGGAGCATTCCTCCTCATCTTATCTTGGCCTAAGCTCCCAGGACCAGTCCCATTGACTTTCGTTTGAATGCCACAGTCTAGTCAATAGTCCTACTCATACAATAGTTATCAACTATCTCAGAAAATGTCCACTCTAATTAGGTTATTAGCTCATTAGCATACTAAGAAAGTATTAAATTTACATACATATTGGCTGAACCACCATATGTACACAAACAATATTCACTCCACCCTGGTAATCCTTGGCTCTCTTAAGTTGCCTCACCTTAGCAGGAAACACTATATACTTCTGTTTAAAGCATTTAATATTTTTATACTGCCAGGCATTTGAGGGGGCAGACAATATGTACACAAACATCACCACTGACCCCTGTACCTCTGTTATTCTGGACTGTGTGAACTGCAGCTTTGTCAGTGTGCCATCAGTGGGCTACTCTATTGCTGCTTGGTACTGTTCCTTGTCAATATTTCAACCAATTTTGACAAAGCACGTTCTCAGGAACATAAACAAGGGCCAGGGTTACCTCTTTGTTCAACAGAAACAAATAGAAAATAGCCTGACCCTCAACATTAAATTCAGCAGTGGGCTTTGAAGGGAAAGTACTTACAGAGAGTCTTGGCTAAGTGTCTCTTTGATGTCTGCAGTTTTTAGAGCCCAGAGGCTTCTTGTGACGTGGAGGACACGTTTGCTACCTGTTGCGATCCATTTTGCATGACTGCTTTTTACACTCGGCCTCACAGTGCCTAGTGTGAGCAATGGCTGCTGGCTAGACGAGAGAGCGCAGTCTGAACAGCTTCTCTGTCGCTGCCAGTGCTGCTCCGTTCTCTCATCATTTCTCCATCTCATTATCCGCCTTCCTCTCTGTGCTTTCTAAATTCAGTTTTCTGTTCTAGTTTCTTTTTTTGTGAAATGAGTCGGCATGGTTTTTAATGGAGGCTTTGGTGAAACGCCCATGCACAGGCACTCTTTGTTGTCATGATAAGCCACAGGCAAGGGGTTTTATTCCAAGTGCACAGGTGGGAATCTACAAATAAATTTCATATTGGATTGACTGCTGCATCTTATTCTAATGTTAGTGAGGTGAGACCTTGAAAAATTCATAAACTCTCACTTTCCTGTTGATAAAAGTTGCACTTTCAATTGCATTGGGTTTGGAAACTTTGACGTTTAAAGGAGCACTTCGTGATGTATTTGTGCATGGACTTTTGCATTGAAAGGAGGGGGAAGTAGTGAAGACGAGACCTACCTGTTACCTGTTCCTGTATCTGTGAAAATTCATGTATGGGGTTGGAGAGTGGCTTTCACTGACTGCTCACATTTATGAAAGCTGCTGTTTATTGTTGAAAAGGAAGCATTGTGTTGCCTGGCCCACCATTTAGCTGCCTTTAATTACGGACTATTCATCCATTTGTAGAATGCAAGGTCAGCATGGTTTTAGATTCATTGTGGAACACCTTGGAATAATATTTCCAAGGTGGTTTCTCATGGCCACAAGTAAAAGATAAAGGTTATTCATCCTCTCTACTGTATAAAATCAGACTAATGTGTAGCTGGAATGATAATCACTTCAGCTGTTTTGGAATTATGTAGCAGATAAAGCTGCCTTTAGCTTGCACTAGAACGTAACATCCAGGTTAGCATGTTGTAATCTTTGTTATGAGAGTGCCTTATTTATTACTTATTATAACTGTCAAAGAAATTGCTAAGTGTAAGAAGGGCTGCGTGACGTGTCAGAACTTTCAAATCATGATGGACACAATGTTTTGCGACCTCCCTTTGCCGTAGCCTGCAGAGATCTGACTCTAATCATGTTAGCTAATTATTAGCTTACTGCCAGTATGTGTGTGTGTGTGTGTGTGTGTGTTTCTTGTTTGCATACAGTACAAGTATTGCATTGTTCATGCTGATGTTGATGACTATGTCAGTGACACGCAGAGAGTCCTATGTCTAGTATGATCTAACCCCCGGGTGGTTTCATCAGGATAATCTCTCTTTGGACTTGGAGGCAACACATTTATTATAGAAAGCCTGTGTGACAAACTGAGGGTGGAGATTTTACAAGCATGTGCATTTATCTAACAAAAAAAGAAGTCATGTTTGATAATGGGAAGTGTAGTAACTAGTTGTCTGGGGTGAGCTTCAGCTGCGTTTTGAGCATCGTTTCTTTCAAAACCTTCTCATTCATCCATCCATCATCCTAACCACTTTTCATCTTAAGGGTTGCGTAGGGCTGGAGCATATCCCAGCTGTCATTGGTTGAGAGGCAGGGTACACCCCGGAGAGAACGCCAGTCTATCAAAGGGCTGACATATAAAGACCTATGGGCAATTTAAAGTCACCAAGAGAAAATCCACACAGACATGTGGAGAACATATAAACTCTGCGCAGAAAGGCAGCTGGCCGACCTGTGGGTTTGAACCATGGTTCTCCTTGTTGTAAGGTGAGAGGGCTAACCACCACATCTACGTGGATATATTTATTTTTACACTTTTAATGCGCCCCAAACCTTTGTCTCTGTGCAGACATGACAATGTCTTTACTGATAACATTAACATTTTATAGAGAGCACTGTCCTGGTCCTATTTTTTTACTGGTTTTTATAACCATCACTGGTTGTTTTTTTTCTGTCCAAAGAAAAAGTTTTTTGTGTGTGTGTTTACATTTAAAGTCGTCTTTGTATTTTATAGCAAAATGTTTTTCATTTTTTAAATAAAAAAAATTGTGAAATGTAGTGGACACTGCAGTGTTGCACGGTGAGTGGTAAGACGTTTATTTGTGACTGTGTAATAAGTGCAACTCTAATCCTGGATGGATATTTGAATTTGCTTTTAGCTCACTCATGCCATTTAATCTTTCAATCCAGTGTCATCACTAACACAGAGGAATGGCGTTACTTCAAAGTGCTAACCAAAACTACTACTCCACTGGAGGAGAATATGTTTCACGTGGAAGAAGATGCCGCAGGACCCAAGGTTTACCTCCGACCCAAAGAGAGCGTCCATATTCCTCTGAGATACCAGAGCTTCCTCTGCGATCACACCATGACCCTTCAGGTACAATGTGGAGCACAGGTGCTGATTTCTTTTTATACTTTTATACTGCAGGTTTACAGTAATTTCACTCTTCAGCAATCTTCAGCTTGACCTGCTGGGCACTAATCAGAGGTTAAAGGCCTTACTGGACCCTTATACCCTTATAAATAGACCCTTATAAAAAGCGTCTGTAAAGTAAAGTAAAGTTATACAGGAAGCACGTTCTCACCAGCTTTTAACTCTGCTGGTGCAGGGATTGAACCTCTACTGCCAACCTCATGGGGTAATTGGGAACCTTCAATTTATTCTCTATAAAAGCCAAGAACTAGAAGAAGAAGAATCAATTTAATTTCAGTAATCAGATTAGAAATATTGGAACGTTAGAAGCAGTTATCACCACAGTCTTTCCAATAACACTGACGAATAAGCATCTTAAACTTTCTATTTGACACTAAGTCTTCTTATTGTTTTCCAATTAAAGACCACGTCTCTGGATCTCTGAAGCCACCAGTCCAGATGTGGTTTTGATGTGAGAATGCTTGAGGTAGAAATAGTGCAGAAGTGATGTGAACTTAAAAAAATAAAGACATCTCACGCTTGCCAGGACGGTCTGTATTTGTAGTTTACATAGACTGTGCTGTTGTCTGGTTGGCTGTATTCACTTTTTGTGGCCATCTACAGTTTTTTTAGTCTTCATGCAGATAGAGTTTGTTATTGTCAGTATCGTCCTGGTTTTTCTAGGTGTTCGTATTTAATAACCATTCTGTTTCTCATCAAACCTCACAGGGGCCAAGTTTCCTACCTACAGGCAAAGGTTCTCGGGTGGCCAAGAAGAATCTGTCCAATGTTGTTGCTGCCAAATCTATCAAGGTACAGCATCTGCTACCTATGACTTGTACAATATCTTGTTTGTACAGGACCGTTATTATCAGAGGCTTTCTGCCTCTCAATCATTTGTTTCTAGGTTGGGTTTAAATATGAGGTATATTGTGGATATACAGTACTGTAGAATCTTTTTAACGTCTTATCGATTGTTAGATTGAGGAAAGTAGATGAAGAAGCCTCAGTATTAGGCTTATGAGTCAGAGCTTAGTCAGGTTAACCTTCTGTCATATCCCTAAGTATAACAACATTTATTTTACACATGCACACACCCAGACAACTCGTCGAGTGGCAGTGCGCCTCCCCCCTCCTTCCTCCTCTCTCCCACACAGTCACAGCTAAGACACAAAGAACACTTTGAAGTGTCAACTATTTAAAAAGTTGCACTAGCCAGACAAGATTGTCAAGCCAAATTATATGCTGAAAATCACTTTTATCTTACTGAACATTGTTTATCTTGCACAACTGGCAAATTTCAGGCTGAAGAATTAAACTGTCTACGACTGGAGGACAACTTGACACGTCTCGCTAATCTTCTTTAAATGAACCATGCACACAAAGTATAGTATTAGTCTGAGTTCATATTAACATTTTAAGTGCTTATACAACTGTGTAGCTATTAATACGTATGAAGCACAGAGGAGGGGGAAACAATGTGAATGTACTATAGATGCGGTGATGTGCTCTATGCCGTGATGAAAAGTGCTCTACAGCCACTAAACACTAAACTTCAGGTCTTCAAGTCCCTCTACAGAACGGACTAAATGTCATGTGCTTTGTACTGTTAAAACAAGACATCCATCACATCCACAGGACCTTCATCTTTCACAACCCTACAGTAATCCTGTTGTTCATGTGCAGTGCAGTACACCGATTCTCTCCCATTGCACAGGGTGATGAAATATTTGCCAGTATGCCAAGCGTGTGTGTGTCTTTCTGTGGTTTGTGTGTATTTCTGTGTCAGTGTCAGCACTGCTGCTCTGAGCAAAAATCCTGTCAAGAGGTCAGAAAGGTCAGGTCTGGATCAAATCTGCGTCCCGCTAAAACTGACAAGCCCCAACAGCAGAGCTGTCAGGATGCCAGCTTTGGCACTGCTGTCACTCAGCACACATCACCAGAGCCAGATATGGGCCACTCCTGTAGGTCAGCATGGGCCCACAAATCTGACGCATCAACGATTCGGACAGCTGCTGTTTGGCAGGAATCAGCTTCTGCGAGTCTGTGAATTAGTGACCAAAATATGTAAAGTCAGTTTCAGAGTACGTCTCATTCTCATGACAGGAGTCCAACACATATCCAGATAAGTGGGATTTGTTTCAATGTTGGAGTTCTGCTAACTTTACGTTTTGAAATTCTTTTTGCATCTTGATGTAAAGCTTCTGTATTTACACTCATCTGGACTGTAGATTCTGACGACGGCATGTCTATCTACTGCCAGGTTTTTTGGCTGGATTGGTTAGATGTGTTTGTTTTTTGTCCCGCACCAAGGACACACTTACTGTGCTTCCAGTGATCAGCTACCAAATGTAAACCAACTCTTCTGGAACTCTTCTACTTACCACTTTAACTACACTTTGATTTCTATATTATAAATTCTTCAACGTAGTGCGCAGATTCAAAAATACAAATACACGTCACTGCTCAAATACTGTTGGAACTGAAGTTTTCAAGTACAAATAAAGGCAGCTAATACTAATTTAAGATGTTGTGGAGAGGATTAGTAATTCAACTGCGTTTGCACATGCTGGCATATCTGTATATATAGCAGCAGCGATCATATTTAATCTTACTGTATGTTATTACTGCATATTTATGAACACATTTGTGTTGATTCGCACAAATGCTGAGGGCTGTTTTAATGCAGCAAATTTCAAAGCACATTCAGCAGATCTGTGGGGGTTTCCGTAGATGAACTGACGCCAACTTTTATATTCTAGTTTACAATGAGTTCCCTAATCATAACGGTCTCTTGTGAATAAACAAAACATCTCAAAGATTGTTTTTTTTTTTTTTAAAGCTATATATGGTTTTTAGAGCTGAATTGCCTCAGGAACAAAACATGGCAGCGCCAGTCCACTAAAGAGAGTCAATGAAATACATAATCAGTTAAAAAGCTGGTGAGAACAGGACACACATCACCTGTCTTGCCCTTCCTTCAGGAAAAATTTCCAACCTTGTCAGCACAACCTTGGTCTTATTTCCATTACTATGACAAAATCTGCAGGAATAAATTAATTGTACTCACCTGAGATCTGGGAACATGACAGCATCTCTAATAAGTGAGTATTTGAGTATTGAGTCATATTTGAAAGAGAAAATGAAGTAAAATGACTTTTCAAAGATAAACACCCTGGTTCAGCTTTGACCTACTCGTGGTGTGCGCACAGATTCCCTAAAACTTAAACATTTCTTGCCAACATTGCAGATGTTCTCATGTGTAGTTGCATGGTTAAAAACTGATGCATTTTTGTGAATGAGGAAAAGAACTGAATATATATGTCTAAGCCGTGTCTTTAGATGTGTGCTCATATTTTGTAGTGACATGGTGTGGACACTGTTGACTTCACAGGTTACATTCAGAGCAGAAGATGGAAAGCCCATGGCCATCTGCCGGGTGAACGTGGAGCCAACGCCACACGTTGTTGACCAAACCTTCCGCCTTTACCATCCTGAGCTCTGTTTCCTTAAGAAGGCCATCCGCCTGCCGCCCTGGCACAGTTCCACAGGTAGCATCCTAACCGTGTCAACTATTTCTTTCTCTCCTATAACAACCACTCACACTCCCTTGATGTGTCTAGGTTGTATATGAGATTTATTGCATTTTATTGATTTGCATATTATTGCATTTTTCTTATTGGTTTCCAGCATGATGATTCCATCTTCAGTGGATTAGGTTCACTGACTTACTTTTTACTAATATAATAGTGAAACACTGTTCAAATATGATAACATATTTACTCAACATGAGTGGGTGAATAATAAATATTGTATTCTACCTTCATTTTAGTGTGGTTTCTCTGAAATATCAACGTGAACAAACTTACAATATAATAAAGTTTCTACCACAAACGGCAACAAGAACAGGGGGGCATCTAGAACTATAGCAGGAAATGAAGAGCATAAAAGACATAAACTGAAGGAAATGCCGCAGCATGTACAGGATGTATGCACCGATCAGTCCAGGAAAAATGTTATTCTAGTCGTAATCAGCCCTGTTAGCATATCAATGCTGTCCCCTGTCCACATTAGGTGATTTTAATGTATATGCAGGTGATTAATATTTCATATTTGTAAATGAGAAATAAAAATACCTAATACTATGCACTGTTGGAGGCTGACACACTTTTGTTTTGGTTTGTGCTTACATGGTTACACTGAAGTTCACAGATATAAAACTACTGCTTAAATACGCTGTATAAATCAAAGCTTCACTGTCTATGTATTCATGATTTGTCTTTCTTTCTTCTGATGGTGGAAGACCCAGATGTCATGACTTATATTTCCGTACGCTGTAGTGACCCTAATATCATCTGCCAGACAAAGATGCTGGTGAGACAGTAACTTATTTCCTCACATTTGAAACCTGAGTACAGTATAATGCACAATAAGGTGAGTTATTGTTAAGTTGTAATGTTCTCATACTCATCCAAAAAGCTTCATGTCCAGTTGCCATGGATTTGGATTAATGTGAAATATTGACTATAGTTTCATTGACATGTGTGGACTGGAATTTGACAGTGATTTCACTATTTGGACAAACGAACATTTTATCAATAAATAAATGACATAAACACACTTTATAATTACTATTAGCTTGATCATTTAGGTGATCCCTTTTATTTTGTAATGTCCTATTAAAACGGATGTTGTATCTTAAAACGACAGCCGGCTGTCACTTTACATCCGCTTGATGCTAAAAAGTAAACAAAGGAGAAAGGAGTAGGACTGCACCAATGGCCTGTCACACTGTTTTTTTTTATTTCTGCCCTTTTTTCTTTCACATCTTTTTGCCATTTACTTTTGCTTTTGTCTAGATGCCAGGAGAACCTCAGGATGTGTACTTGAAAGTGCCAGGGAGCCCCAGTCCACACATGAAAATGTTCTTTGTGATGGTCTTCACGTATGTATTATTTACAGAACAGACATACTGTACACTGTGAACACACACACACACACACACGCACGCACGCACACACGCACGCACGCACGCACGCACACGCACACACACACACACACACACACACACACACACACACACACACACACACACACACACACACACACACACACAGCCTGAAGAAGCGGTCTATTTTGGAGTAATTAAATTCTTCATGCAGGATTGAATTAATGAACTACTCCGATGGAGGTTTGGTGGTCTGACTACCTGTGGTTACAGAACCTGGCCTCTAGTCCTCCAGACCCCCATTGGGGTTACAGTGATGTTCTTTAACCTTGCGCTTTGTTTATCAGCATAACACAATTGATTCCTAGTTCCTGCTGGCCACGTGTTGAGACGTCCTTTCACAAGACAGTAGCACCATCATATTTACAGCTGTACAGCTAGAGATTAAATAAATATAATATATATATATCAATAATATATCAAATATTTCCTAGATATCAGTCATTTCTATTCTGCAGCCAGTACAGCTGACTCATAGTTACTCCACCGTACCATCAGACATTCTCAAAAAGGTTTATCCAATAGCAACTGGACTTAGTAGGTTTCTTGACGACGTTGAGACATTGAGATCCGCCAGCAATTTGATTAAACATGAACATCAGCTGTGTTATGTAATATGTTGCATGAACACAATATGCATTTAAAACATAGAGAAGTTGAAATTAGATTTGGGAAGATTACATTATTATGCAAATTTGGTCTTACTTGGTGTTTCAGTTTGGTGTTACAAATTCCAAAACAATAGAGCTGAACCTGCAGTGAACATGAGCCCTTTAGGCTGTGGGACCCACAGAAACATACTGAATTTGCTTCACCTAACACCTAACACTGCAGTAGAGCAACTCTTCTTATCTCCAATCACATGTTGCTCTCAGACATCTCCAGGAGGCTCAGCTTAATTGTTCCTGGTGATGTTTTTTCTCCGTAGTGATAAGTGGATGGTTGCGCCATCTCAGATTTGGCAGATTTACGTCCATTTCCTAGAGCGAGTGGATGTCAGCTGCGTGACTGGCCAGCGGAGCTGTCAATCAGTGGTGCTGAGGGGAAAGCAGGCTGTTCGCAAAGTCAAATGTTTCTCATCACATCCCCGGGAGATTGAGGTACACACACCTTTACACACAACTCGCAACTTTAACATCATGTTCGCTTCAGTCCAGGAAATGACCCCCTAAGGAAACATTTATCAAAAACAGCAACTATCAGCAATGTGAAGAGTGAAGGTCAAACTATCGCCAGGTCCAAATTACTTAACACTTACTCTAATCTATTTAGGGACGGTAAAGTTGTTTTACTGCTGAATGGCAGCGAAACAAGCACCCATCCTAATTCCTGAGTGGATCCAAGCCGACTCACTGAGTCAGAATCCTACATTCAGAACATTTGTTTCTGAGGCAGATGGACAGTGGGACTGTGAGGATCCATGTATCACTGCTCTTTTGAATGGTAGCTGCTTATTAATCAGTAGCACATATGACAGAAGCATGTTGAAGCTAGCTACTTTTATTTGAGGTAGTCTGTCACAAACAGGAGGCAAACTTCTGAACTGGAAAAGTGGGATCAAAACAGCTCAAATGATACCTCGCACCTTACATCTAATAAGAAGTTAAAAGCTTTGTCCTTGACATATTTCTTCTGTATTAATAGTTTTCAGGCAGCATATCCACAAATGATTTCATGCAAATTGTTCCCTTAGCAGCAGGTGACAGCAACAGTCTCTTTTGTAATAACCTAAGTTTAAGATTTAAGTCATTATCAAATGCGGATTGGCAGCATAATGGACCTTTTCATGCCTTTTCATTTTATTTTATTAGGCTCCCCCATTACTTCCTGCAATCAAGTCAGCGCACAGTTTGACATGATCTAAAAAAAAATTAGCAATGACTGTATGTTACCTGAATAAATACAAATGTGTTTCAGGATTATCAGATTTTAATAAATGCTTTTATTCATATCAGTGATGCAAGAGGAGAAAGACTTTGACAAAGCTTCTCACTCAGAGCTGCAGTAAAAGAGTATTGTTTATCACTTACATCGACAGAAATCGATTGACTGTCGAACCCAAACATGTCTTCCCTGAAGAAAACGGGTATTGGCTGAAAATGCAACAGATGTATTTTTAAATAGCTTTTACTGTATGCATCAGCAGACCCTTTGATCTGACTCTCTGCAGGTTAGCTCACTGTGGAACGTATCGGAGGAGTCTTATAAAACAGGATAAAGCGCACCACAGAGAATAGCTCTGCTTTTCTCAACAGACTTTAAGGAGCTGCACAGTAAATCTCGTTCTCGCATCCCTCTGTCTCCGTCACTCGTCTGCCTCTTGTTGCTCTCATTTCATTGTCTACCCCCTCTCTTTGGCTTTGTCACTGAACCTCATCCTCCCTGTTTCTCACCCACACTCTCCTGTAATCTACACACTTCCTTTACTTTCCACTAACTCTGTTACTCACCATTATCTCTGTCCTTTTCCACAACTTTTAAAGTCTCTTTTTGAGAAAAAAAAAAGTCTCCGTCTTACATTCTGTCACACTCCTTCTGCCCTTTGGTCAGTGTCTCTATTTCTCTTTATTAACTGTTCTTTCTCATTCTCACAACTGACACAATATACCACATCCTCAAAACCTTCTGCTAAACTCTATCAACCTCTACTCCCCCTCCCATTCCTTTTCTGTAGGTGGATCCAAAAGGTGTGTTTGTCTTGCCTCCGGCAGCCGTGCAGGAGCTCCAACTAAAGGTGCAGCCATGGCGTGCCGGCAGCCGCTTCCTGTATGTGAATGCAGTAGATGTGGAGCACCAGCGGCTTGTCACTGCCTGGCTGCTTTGTCTGAATGTCCACCAGCCTGTGCTGTCCAAGGTAGACATGCTATTTTTCAGAAACAACAGGCCAAAAAAGAACGCAAAGGCTTGTTTTACATTTGCCAAAAAATTTGGAAATATTATAATGTCATTATTATTATAATGACTTATTATATATGTATTTTGCCCTTTGACTTAAAATTAGTTTTATGATTTAAAATTTTACTAATATTATAAAAAAAAGAAAAAAAAGGTGTCAAATCATTTCACATAGCATTTGTGAAAGTTTCCAGCTTTTGGGGTGTACTACTGCATATGTGGTAAATAGGATTCATAAAGCTGTGTGAACAGCCTCAAGTGATGTCACGTGCATTAGTGTTAGCTAAGTTTGAAAATAAAACAAAATCAGAAGCTATGTGCAGTGAGCATACAAAAACTTTGTAGGACACTCCTCATCTCTGCCCGGGGCCAATTTGCCACATCTTCAAAACAGGTCAAGGCTACATTAGCTGCATACACTGAAATCTCTATTAGTTGTTGAATTGCATTGTGGATGGTGTAGTTGCAGTCACATTTTAAGCTGTAAAAAAACAGATGGTCTGACACAAAAAAGTTCCATGGTCTATAAATATTCATGATATGTAAATGAGCCTGGCCTCATGGCTCCACCCACCACTGACAGTTATCCAAGGTACAGTACGTCTGTGTGATAGGTAGCAGCTTTATTATCTATTATTCAGCTTTACATGTTCGAGCCTCAGTCAGAACCAGAATAAGACAAAAAGACTGTTTTTAATCGAAGCTGAAGTTGGAAGATGTTTCAAAGAGGTCGCCATACTATTTATAACACAGTTGTACTAACGCCACAGAGGTTGATTTTAGACTTTTGATTCCTGGCTCAAATGTGTGCTGCAGATCCTGAGTCAACATCCTTTAGTGTGTGAGCATGTTGTGATGTCTGTGTACAAATTTAAGTCATTGCTGCCGCAGGACAGAATCCTTTGGTAAATAGTTAAAAAAGTTTCCAGGTTCTGGTTTGCATCCAAAGCATCCTGTGTGGTGACAAACTCTGCACACACTATACACTCAGCATAGTACATATGAAATCATTTAAAACGTACAAACCTAAGAAAAACATATCCTTGAATGAAGTGGGTCACTTTAAATAGAGCAATGCTAAATCTGTGAAGCACTGTAATTTCCAACATGGTTTTAGGTTCAGACATTACTGCAGTTCATATTTTACTCCTCTTAACAGCAGTTATTTGATAAACAACTTCCTTAAGTATCTGTCCAACTGAATTCCATTATGTCTTTACATTCTGTGCCTATCGAACTTCATGGGTCAACTCCATAATCCCCACATTTTTATGTCTTATGTCTGATACTAGGGCATCACTTAGAGACGTACACATTTATAGCAGCTGTCTGATTTTTTTAAGCCAAATAATATTGTTTTAAATGTATAACTAACTGATTAATGAAGACTTTCCATATTAAAGCCTTTCTCTCACAGGATGTTTATGCTGATGATCTTGGCATTAATCAAGTCAACACAAAACAAACCTCTACTGGTCACATTCTAACCAAAATTTGTGACTATTTACTTGTGTTTGTCTGCGAGCGCAGGCATTTGAAGTGTGTGTCCCGGTTGGAGGAGGGCGTGGCAGCTCGAGAAAATTCCCTTACACCAACCCTTACACTGGCACCCACACCTTCCTGCTCCGATCTGACCACCCAGACCTGCTCCAGTTCAAAGAGGACAAATTCCAGGTGAGATACGAATGAAGTCTTGTAGTTCTAACTCTAACTCTCCCTCTACAGTTCATGAATTTGCAAAAAGAAAATAAACCAGGTTCACGTGAAAGCAGGAAGATAGAAGATAACACACATTATTAGGATGGTAAAAACACATTAGGAGGCAGGGGGCGTGACAATAACTGTGGGACTGTGGGAAAAGTAGATGCTGAAGAACGGGCTATTGAGGGGCTCTACACATCCTGCATAAAGACTGCAACACATTAGCAGATCAGCAACAGCTTCTGTGCTGCATCTGTGTCCACATAGGATGCATTTAGGCACATTATTGAGTGTAGATTACAATACACAGTCATTAGAGCTGTGCACATCAAATGGAGGGAGATAGAAGTGAAGTTTAAAAATACGTTCGGGGTCCTTGTTGCACACAGTTGAAAATGGCCTGCATAAGCAACTGCGTGATTTGAACGGCATAATAATTCCATTTGGGTTATTTAATGGCTGACATTTTAAACTGGCATCAGCTTCCTTTCTAGGATTGTGTATTGGCTAGACTAGGCGATCACTAATTATCTATCATACCTATGCTCTACAGCCTGACATTGGTCAGCTATGACTAAAAAGTTTGTGGAAAATAATGAGAGAGTACGAGAAAAGCAGCCATTTCAGTCTCACCAGCCTTGCAGCAGTGACAGGTGAATGATTTCCCTATTTCCCTACATAACAAATCAGGAGGAATATAACAAACTGCTGTTTGTTTTGCTATGTTGTCAGCCTCGGTGCCTCTAAGAGCTGATTCACACACATACATGAAGTGCAGGAGGCACCGTCATCATTGTCTTTCATTTGCTGAGGTGTGATAAAATTGCAAAACAAATGGGAAAGCAGCATTTTAGATGAACAAATAAATGAATGAGATGCAATGGGAGTCTGTCTCCACATAAACTATTAAAGAGACTTGCTGCTACTGTCCGGAAGACATTGCAATTAGCCAGAAGGAGGTGGGCAGAGTGAAAAACAGCCCATTGTTTTTCCCATTTTGACAGCGAGGCTCCAGGTGTCTTATAAAGAATTTACAGAGCCCGAACCATTAAGCAAATGTGGAGACGCCTTTCTTTTTGACATAACTACTCCACCCTAATAAAACCAGCTGTCAGGAGGCAATGAGAAGCTGAGATCAATACAGCCATGCTTTTGGGGAAGATTACTGCATAAATCCCTTCAATTGACCCATTTATCCATTGCTGGCTAATACGGAAAATACAAAGGGACTGTTTTAATCTGGGTGAAATACTGCAGAGACAAAAATGACCAAAAAAAGGCTTTTTGCACATAATAAGCCTTGATGAGAAACATTCAGCATTGTGTGCTTTTAATTAGGAAGAAGAATGGTCAAAGTTGCACCGTGGACGGGAAGGCGGCAATTTAGACAAATATCAAAGGCTGCGATGCCGCGAGGTTAGAATAATTAAGAACACAAGTCATTTGAGGCTTTCATCCTCGTTGTGTCACACAACCCCAGACACAGTGAGGGCACAGGACACGACAGCACTTTGCAATAAAAAACAACACAGAAGTTTTAAAATATCTCATTTTAATGACATCAGATTTGCTTTTGACAAAGTTGACATAGGACTATGACCAGACACTGACAGCTGACATTGTTCAAATCAATATTAATAAACAAGAATACAATTCACTTCTTAAGTTATTTGTGTATTATTCTGTGAAGACGGAAGCCAGAAGTAGTAAAATCATTTGGGTAACCGGTAGGAAACACGTGTTTATATTCAGAATAAAGGTCTGTCTGAACTTATCTCTATTCAAATACTGTTCAAGTCTAAAAACTTTAAACATGCCAATTACCCCATGAGAATTTACGTTTCTTCAGATTACCAAAACTATAAAGTGCTGTTTGTTTTCTACGTTCATTGTGCTCAGATCGGCGGGGGAGAGAGTTACACCATCGGACTAAGATTCGCCCCAAGCCAGAGTCCCGGTTCACTGGAGATCCTGGTCTATGTGAACAACCTAGAAGAGAAGACAGAGGAGACATTCAGCGTGAAAGTCAACTACTCATGAGTTTAACCTGCTTCCTGGCTATAAAAATGAGTTGCAACTTTTCTAATTGGTGTGTTTAAAAGCCTTTTCATATAAACTCTTTTTATCACGTGTTGTTTTCACGTGCACGTTTTTGTAAAGGTGAAGCATTCTGTGATGTACAAATAAAAAGCTGCTCGCTTGATGAGCTGAAATATCACGTCTCACAAATCCAACAAATCAAATGCAAAACAAAAGCTGGCAAAGCTTTGAACACACATCCAAACTTAATGAACTTAGTTTATTAAATTATACACTGAAGCTAAACTTCAAAGTACTTTGATGCATGAAACCAAAGATTTTGGTGGAGGGAAGGAATACTGAAGATAAGTGATTTTCTCTCGGTCTCATTAGCAAAGCAGCACAAAAGCCGCAGCATCAGTTCCAAGATAAAATCGTAAAACTGACCCGTCTTTCAAAAAAGTCCAGCAAATGTGTGACAGTACATCTCCAACCAGCCGAAGTTGGGCCAAGGGTGAAAGCAATAAGATTTTATCGACTTTAATTACCCAGCAAGCCCACTTGAATGCCACTTGATGGTTGAGCTTTAATTCAAGACAAGCCAGGGATCCGATCTCTATGTCCCCTAACTTCCCAAACAACTAATCCTCATCATAGCATTATTAGAAACAGGGCCATAATGAGGTGTGATTTTCCAGCGGGGCGCGCTTCTCTTCAGATCGCCCTCATTAACACCAGCACCCTTTCAAACCCTCCCTCCTCTCCTCGCTCGCTCGCTCGCTCTCTGTCTGAGGTACAGAGAGAGAGAGAGAGAGAGAGGGCCATCCACAATGTGTTATGTAATGGAGTTACAAAACCCCCCACCCTCCCCGTTCCCCCACACTTCCTCCCCTCCTGGTTTTTTCTCTCATTAGGATGCAGGCTCCAAATAAGCCTCAACACAGCGGTAAAGGCAAATAAAAAGACGATAGCAACCAAGCCGGTGCTGTCCCCTTTCTTCTTTAACATCTCTTCTGAAGCATATGCCACATGTCTTATCTGCTTTGTGTTCGTTTGTTAACGCAGCACAGCTGTATTCACTTATAGCTGCTTCTGCGTAGCTTTGACTCTAGTTATTCTCTGCTATGCACCCTGTTACTGGCGCACATAGCTCAAAGGATGGCTTTAAATCGTCAGTTCATGTTCATACAATGCTAACTCATAAACGTAGACCGAAGTGGTCCTTGGACGCTCTAATCGTTCCTTTTGTTCCCGGCCACGAGATGATCTCGAGTGACTACGGTTTAATGGAGGACACTGTTGCAGCTTGTAGCCTGTGCCTGTTTGGATGGAGATGCTAAACAGCTGTAATGTATCCTAAACAGCAGGGATCCCTTTAGACCAAATAATCCACAGCATACCTAGTAGAGATGGGACAGTGCTTTCTTTCGCTGTGGTTACACTTGATGAAGCAGGTGTTTCTAGGTGAGATTGTGCCCATTGCACTTTTAATACCTTGATCCCGGTCAGAGCAGCAGCACTCAGTGTGAGCTGCATGGTTGTTCTCTCAGCGAGGGGCAGAGCAGCTCTGACACCTTATTAGTGGTGCCAGTCAGACACAGACACCCGCCACAGTCTGCTCACCTTGTTAGTGTGGCTACATGTCTCCCATCTAGCTGCCCCGTAGACATTCTGCTTGATATTTTGCTGGGTGGTAGTGTGACTTGTTGCCCTGATTTGGAGGAAACCGTCCCTACGCAGTGGTGCATGCATTAGTATGGTCTTTCTGTGTGTGTGTGTGTGTGTGGGTGCCTGGCCTGAGCTATGTGAGTGGGTGTGTGTCTGTAACAGCATACAGCGACGCAGGTATCAAAGAGCTTTGTAACTGGAGGAATATGCAACCTAGCAACCAGCCCTCCTCTTCTTGTACACCGCTGGTCTGGATTGGCACTCGTTCAGCGGAGGAAAGAGAGCTTGTGCTGCGTGTGTGTTATTGCGATTTACTTCAAGCTGCAGACTGGAGAACTGAGAAAACACACACACTCTATAACAATTGAGCTGTTTTCAAAGCTACTTTAAGAGAAAACATTCAGTCTTGTCACTCCCACCAGAATGCATGCGTTCCACGGCTGTTGAAGGCAGAACACCTGTCGTCACATCACAGACTAGGGTGTGGCTGAATGTTTCCACTCGCAAGTCTGAGTTACTTGAGCGTTGTGATACAGGAATTTATGTGAACCGTAGAATTATTTTGCCATCATGAAATGCATTTTTTTAAACAATGAGCAAGAAAATAAAAGAGTAAAATGTAAGCAGATGTCTGGTTTTATCTTAGGATTGGAGGACCTGGGTCAGACGTGCACAGAGGGATGTGTTTGATTGAAGGAGCGTTTCTGTTTCTCTCACTGCAAACACACGTTCAGTCTGGAGACGCTTTCAGTAGATGGCAGCCTTACACATGCTGCAACTTCCCACTGTTGTACTCGCCAATCTCTCTTTCCTCTAAGGCTGTTTTCTCCTCCAAAAGATCAATCAGTCTTATTCTCTTTACCTGTCTGTACTGAATATATACAGTGAGTATACACTAAATCCTTTTAGAAGTAGGCCAAGCTAAAAATGGAACCTCTAGTCTTACACTAGTGTACAAATAAAATGGTGTGTAAAAGACTTTCTCGGTCTCGTGGCGTTTTGCTCTTGATCTGTCCAACAACCAGGTTTTAAGCACATCCTCAGGAGAGATTATTAGTACATTTCAGCTGTGCACACTCTCAGTTTACCTCTAAATAAAGCAGTTTATATAATATTGCTAAAACCTTTGGCTCATTTTTATTTGCCTACTTTTGACAATGCTACTGCCTTCTCTGTAAATCTCATTAACTACTTTGTGAAGATGTAACAAATAGGAATCACCCTGCCCACTGCCCTAAATAACTACACCATCTATCCATACATCCATTATCCTAACCTCTCGTCCTCTCAGCGGGTCAAGGGAGTGCTAGAGCCCATTCCAGCTGTCACTGAACAAGAGCTGTGGTACACTCTGAACAGGTCACCAGTCAATCACAGAGCTGACGCGCACAGCAACCATTCTTCTCTGTCTGTAATTTAGATTTACCAATTAACCCCCTGCAAGTCTTTGGATGGTGGGTGGATGCTGAAACACCCAGAGAAAACTTGTGAACTCTAGAAAGCTCCACACAAAAAGGCACCTGGGCGACCCGCAGGTTCGGACCAGAGTTCTTACTGCGAGGTAACTACTACACCTCCATGCTGCCCTAAATAAGTATTTGTATATATATATATATATATATATATATATATATATATACATACATACATATGTATTATATGTATTATATGTAATAGTAAATATAAAAAACACTTTGCAGCCAGATATTACAGATCTACACTCTATACCCCATAATGACAAAGAAAACGGTGAGTTTTTTGAAGACATAAAAATTAAGTACTTAATTAACTCTTTACTCTGTGCTTTGTTGAAGCACATTTAGCTGGATTGCAGCCTCAAGACTTATTGGGTTTGATGTGACGGGCTTTGCACACCTGGGCTGGGGGATTTTCTGTCATCTTTCTTTGCAATTTCTTTAGAACCCTGCTGCAGAATAAACACCCCCACAGCTTGAAGCTGCCACCACCATGCTTCACTGTATGGGCCTGGTTTCCTTCAGACAGAACCTTTCGAATTTAGGCCAAACAGTTTAATCTTGGTTTCGTCATACCAGAGAATCTTGCTGGTGCATCCTCGCAGGCTGTCATATGTTTTGCACTGAGGTGAGGCTTCTGCCTAGACACTGTGCCATTAAACCCAGATCGGAGGAGAGCTACACAGGATTGTTAAGGATTACTAAGATCCCGATTGCTCAGCTCTTGAAAGAGTCCTGGTTGTGCCAAACTCCTTCCCTTTACAGTAGGTTTGGGCAACTTTGTCAATGTTCATGATTTTCCTGTTTAAATCATCAGTTGTTACAATAAAATCCTGAATCCTGGACATTGGTCTCCAGAATCTGCTGATATTGAGTGGAATCCATGCGTCCCTCAATTTTGACAAGACTACCAGTCACTGCACTGGTCACACAGCCCCACTGCATGATGGAGCCACCACCATGTTTGAGTTTCAGTAATTCGTTCTAAAGGTTTTGGAATCAATGAAATGACAACGGTGCCCAAATTTAGAAGAAGAAGAAGAATCCGCTTTATTGTCATTGACACATTTGTTCTCTGCATTTGACCCATCCCCCCCTTAGGGGAAGCAGTGAGCAGCCACAGGCGGCGCTCGGGGAGCTAGCGCTGGGTGTCTCGCTCAGGGACGCACCTAGTATGTGGGATGGGCTGGGTGCCTCAGCTGGGAATCGATCCCAGGGCTCCTGCTTCCCAGCCCTCTGCCTTAACCACTCTGCTACCAGGCCACCACATTTATGCACCTGCTTAAATTTGTAAACAATTATTTCACACTTTCTGTAAATCCTATAAACTTTGTTTCACTTCTCAAGTATGCACCCCACTGTAAGATGCATTGCCAGCTGTGAGGTCTTCAATAGGCAGGTGTGGGCCTTTTCAATTAATGTCCAAACAACATAATGTCCCAGAAGCAAACTGTGCAATCAACAGACAATAGAAGCATCGCAACCACGATCAAGAGAAATGAGCCCTTGGTAAGCAACAAATTAGCTTAATATGTGAAAAGATAGTGATGCATAAACTCATTAAAACTAATGCTGAGGCTGCAGCTTGAAATTATACAAGCCTTGCTAGCATACACATTGTGTACTGTATTTATTTATGGATCTTAAACAAACAAGCGTCCTCCTTTTGTAAGCCACAAAGCCTTGAGTGCACGCTGATGCTAATTTATCGTAGTGTTGTCTTAGGAGTGGGAGGTAAACTAGCATGTGGGTCAGTGGTTTGTTAACAGGAACAACGCCTGTTACTAGTAGCCCAAGTGTCCTTGAACAGTTTCTGAACCCTTGTTTCTCTCTCACATTTAATAGTGTCAGCTCTATGCCTACAATGAAAGGGAAAAGGGAGCGCAATTACTGGTACAGTAGGAGGTAAGGTAGATTGAAAGCTCTGCTGAGTAGATTTTTTACCCCCTTCATTTCCAATAGTTTGTTTTGGATATTGTGTAACAATAATTCCCATAAGAATGAAATGGGGAATTCCTGTTGTTTCATTGACTAATAAAACAAAGTGTATTGTGGGCCAGTGCCCTCTTAAAGATTTTATGACAGAAGCAGTTACACATTGTGAACGACGACGCTGTCTTTGTATTTTCTCGTTTGCATGTGTGTTCCCTCCTCAGAGATTTAATAATGTATATTTTAATGCATCTAGCAGTGGAACCACCACAGTGTGGTGCTTTGCAGCAGCATTGTATCACCAGAAATGTAGAAATTGCAGATTCTGGAGATATTTCTGAGATGAAAATACATTCGGAAGAAAATTGCTTTCAGGGGCTTGTTAAATGAGAAGTTTGGATCAAAGGTAACGCTATGATTTTAACATATTCCTTTTTGATAACTGTACTGCCACCAATATTAAGTGAGTCTGATCCAGATGAGTGGATTTCTGGCTGCGTGACACAAAAATTTTGCCGCACTGAAGGGATTAATAGTTTTGTCATCTTTAAAAGTTTTTGATGATGCTCAAAGCGAGAGTGCATTTTTTTACATATATTACTAAAAGATGCCCTTTCCGAGTCTGTATCAAAGAGAACGAGTGATGGACTGTGGAGAAACAGGGATCATTTCTTCTTTACCAATTCCAGGTCCTGATGTACCCCAGCGGGTCAGTGCGTTTGATCCGAACAGAAACACAGGTTAGAAGTTCAAGAGGGAGATGCATCCTTGATAATCTGTTGTGTAAAGAAATTATTTCTGGTTTGGCCTTAGTCAGTATAACTGTAGTTATACACAGGCGCAGATGTTGGGGTGTAATCAGGTGTTGTACTGGATTATAAAGGTAACACGCTGATGCTGAGCAGATATAATTTACCATGTTCATCATCTTAGTTTGTTTACCATGCAGTTTGCAGACCATGGAAGCTGTGGCCTAACAGATTTATTTTGGTTTTAAAACAATACCTGTAAAAAAACTGTAACAGTACAACAGAAAAGGGCGATAAAGTCAGAAAACTGTCATAACTTTATTAGAAAAACAATATCTAAGTTTGCCAAAACTTACTTTTGCCTCTCCTGACCACTGCAAAACCCCTGAGTGGTTTCAGCTGAGCGAAATGTATTGTATTGGTTGTTATTTCACTTTTCATTGGTAGGAATCTTTTGTTCAGGTGGTATGTTCACATAAAAACACCTACACACAGTCACATCTGGCATAGCCTGACTAATTCAAACAGAATGTAGCTTGAGGACTGTTTAATATGCAGTGTACCATTTAGCCTTCACAGTGTTCTTTTTTTTAAATCAGGGAACACTAATAGGGACATTATACTCCACCATTTTTATTTAGTGCAGGACAGATAAAAGAGGACACATATCAAAGCGTTGCAGAAACAGGTTTTTAACACTAATGGAGAATGAATATGCACAAGGGCATATTCATTTCTTATATACAGTCCGTGTTCAATTAGAGAAACACCGAAGGTCAAGCTAATTGATTGACAAGCAGCAGTACATTTGGAAGCCTGTATTTTGATTGCCAAACCTTTTAGTGAAAAAACACGCACAAGGAGGCTCTGACTGAGTTTGCTATCAAGCTATCAAGCCGAAATGAAATGGATTGATGCAGTTAAGGTGAAATTATTCAATCTGATGCAGATACCAACGGTTTCAACGGTGGAGGGGATTTAAATTACTTAAGTGTTAGTCTGTTATGAATTTTAAATGGGAAATCATGTCCCATTTCCTGGGTTTAATCAAGTCTCTTTGAAAATCAGCCACCGGATTTCTGGTTTAATATACTAACGGTTTGAAAGAGAGAGAGGGGAAATTAAATATGGAGTCCTGATTGGGCATCACGGTGCACTTTCTGTCTGTCAGCACAATGGCCTGGCATAATAAGGAAAAGCAGCACAATGGGAGCAGGGAGCGCTGCATTCAAAGCCAAGAGCTCTACTCTGTTTTTTTATCTTTGACTTCACACATTCACAACTATTGGACACCAATCTACCTCACTTTGACCACTGCGCGTCGCACTAACAGCCGCTTAGTGAGTCATATCCGAGTCACAAAAGTGTCTCCAGCCTCTGCCTTGTCCTTTTACACATTACATTTAAACACAGAGCAGCAAGTTTATCTTGGGGCTTTGGTCAACATGCTATTCTGATTCCCTGTGATTCCACCACAAGTTGAACATTTATTTGAACCTAATCAGATTAGACAGAGAGACATAAACTAAATTGCAGTCGTTAACCTGTGGCGTCGATGTCGATTACTAAGTGCAGTCCTATTGACCTAGGTTTGCTGCTTCAGAAATATTGTAAATATTCATGAGTGAGCAGCATGTCTCCGAGAGATAAATTGGGACCTTGCCTGTGTCCACCTTATCAAGTGGGGGTCAGAGGTCAAGTAATTTCTTTTAGCAGTGCACAGGCAGTTCAGAACTTTTCAATAAAATCCAACTCGGAATTGAAAGCTCTCACCTTACATCATTCCTCATTTCCTGCAGTCAGCAAGGACTTGTTAAAGCAAAAAATTAGGCCCCTGGTGAGGAGGTTTCCAGCTTCATTGCTGACGCTGTCCTCTGGGAACTTCACCTGTCAATATCAGTCAGCTGTCGATTTGCCTGTTAGCAGAACTGGATTGCTATTACTGCTTTTTCATATATTTTGAAACCAGAAGATTATCGTGTTGTGCTCAGTCTCAAGCATGAAGTTAAATCACAGGCAGTCGAAACTGGGAAAAAGTAAAAATGAAAATAAAAACAGCATTTCAGTCATTTTAAGTTGCTCTTACTAATAAATGTATATGCATGATGAGTTCAAATGACTCGGCCATGCATAATGTGAAAAGTGGCTCTCAGAGTTACGTTCTACAGTGCGTCTCATTTTGAAGGACTGTTTTTACATCTTTCTACTTCTCATCATCTGGCTCATTTTCAGTGTTTACACCAACATAGTTTCCAGTAGTAGCGTGCAGGTGTTTGAAAAATGAATAAATCTAGTGAAAGACTAAAAGCTCCCTGGCCCACACGGAACAGCAGACAGACACAGTAAAGATTAGTTTTAAAAACGGTCAATAATTAAAGGTAACAAAAGCTTTTTAGTTGTTTTTATAGGATAGCGTGACGGTTTTCATGATCAGGGAGAACTTGGTAAGTTCATGTCACTGGTGAAATCTGTGTGCTACAGGAGCCGAGTAAAGCATGCCTTGTGGATTTTACAGACAATAGTCTAATGTGAATTGTTTTAGCATTGCTGACTGTGTTGTCATCAGCTGTCTTTTTCCATTTGTGTTTAACTTTAACTCTTGCCTGTGGTCAAGCTCCAGACCTCTCCGTGACCTCACAGTCTCTCTCTCTCCATTCAGCACCTCCTAGATTTGCAGCACACTGATCATGTTCCTTGCTATCCTATCTTTAAATGAAAGTCAGGAATATTTTTTGGCACTGCGGACTTTGATAGTACTATGTCCCTTAAGGTCAGCCTCGTCTTTGTTCCCTGAGTCCACTGAGAGTCCATGTCCTGACTCTGGGCAAAGGGCCAGGCATCACCATCCACAGCCCACAAGTCAGCCTCCAGAGCTTGGGGTCAGTGGAGGCTCATGTACCCTTCAGACAGAAAATGATCCAATGTGTGTGGACAAGCTCACAGTTAATAAAACAGCAGACATTCCCACACGGAAAAGGCTCACCCACTATCAGAATGGGCCGATGTAGTTAATTGGCACTTTGCTGCACTGTGGCAGTATTCACACTCTGGTGGCTTTGATATGTTGCAGTCTGATTTATTATATGTTTATTTATGAAATTGTCTCTTAACTCAGCTGTTTTGATTGAGGATGCATTATGTTCATTATTGGGTGACTGGGATTTAATGGAGAATTTTAATGTTGCATGATATTAATGCTTTTTTTTTAATTAGTGGAAAATATCAGAGAAACACATCAAAAGTCCAGCTGTACTACTGGACTCCACGCTTTCCATTATGCAACAAGTAACAGGAGTAACAGCACATTTTTTGTCAGATCCTTCCTGCCTGATGTGGGTTATCAACTCAAACTTGAGTTACTGTAGGTGATTCTAGTTTGAACACAAGATGAGATCAGACATGGCTGTAATCACGGTCAAAAGGAATCTTTCCTTTTATTAAACTGTGTTTTTGTGGTCCTGCCTACTGCCATCTTACTGTAGGTAGTTTTCACCTGAGCTAACACTAATGCTGCTGGGCTAATCTGTATCATTAGCACCTTTACTGGCGGCCATACACAACAATCTGTGTGAGCTACGCAATGTTTTGTTTTTGATCACCGTTGGCGCTGAGCTTTTCCACGCAGAAGTGCAGCAGATTCTGAAAATGGTAAAACCTGAATACAGAAGATTTATTGAAGAAATCCTTAGTTGGGGTTTTTAATATCTGATAAAAAAAAAGTTGCAGCATGTTTGCATGAGATACTGGAAGATTTACAGTGAAGTAATACCAGTCTTTAGAAGGCGCTTGGTTTGCCAATATTCATATTGGACAATCGAACTGAAGAAAGGACTAGTTCACTAGTTCTGAACACCGGGCCTCAAACCATTCATTTTTAAGCCGGCACAGCAGAAATGTTTTTGTCAGTGTGACTTCCAGCCACAGGGAAGACAGAAATTCATCTTCAGCAGGACTTTCAGCTGTAATTTGCTCGTGGTGCTAACTCAAGGGGCACTTTTTCCTGGACACCTTCCTGTCCAACAATCACCCAGGCTTTTAAACTAAGTCAGACATGATTACTGGTTGAGAGCTTGTTTCCTGTCCTGTTCAGCTGCCTGGTTTGGCAACGCTGTCCGTGGTGCTGAAAGTCCTCCTCGGGGAGCAGTGGAACATTTTTATGTACACAGCATGCACTTGCACTTACACTGACTCTGGGTGCCTGAAGAGATACAACTACTTGTCAAAGCCAAAAGTAAAGAAAAAAATTGCATGGTCAGTAATCGTATCTTATGACAATTATACAACCCTTGAGTTGAGCTAATTTTAATGTTCTGTAGCTGCTCATACATAGTGACGGAGAACGTAATCCTAGAATATGTTTTTCTTTTGTTGCCTGCCTCCGATGCAGTTCTGCGTGGAAATAATTTTAAAACAATTGGATTTGCTCTATCTCACACACCCGCAGGCCTCCCTGAAATTTCCCTTCACTGTTTTCCACCAAGCTCTCATGTCGTCCCTAGTTATTTAGACTGTTTTATGTGCTATAAATAACAGTGAAGCCAGAGAAGAGGGACAGAGGGCTATTTCCATAACGAGTAGTGGTATAAGTCATGGAAGGCTTTAGTATAATTAATGCAGCATATGGTGAGACACCTGCTTCAGCAACTTGATGGTGTTACAGGCCTCTCATAAGGTCCTATTCACTAACATTCCGATTAGGACATTGGTGTAAACTAGCTTCCTGATGTTCACCTCAATTAAAATGTTATAGTTTATCTTATATTAGCCGTAAACACCTGTTGTTTAACTAGTTAATTAGTTTGCAGTTGCCCTCACGGCTCTCTAGAAACCACATTAATGAATGTAACCATGTGTCACACAAAGTTTTAATTAATGTTACTAGTAGTCTCTGTTGCTTTTATTCCAGTTTGTTATTGAGAGTTTGGTCACAGATGAGCGATGTACAATGTAAGGCTAATGATCACCTTTCTGATGAAACAATATTTAAAAGCAGTAAAATTGTTTATATTAGCTTCTATGTTTCTTATTTATTTATATAAAACTGGTTTCCTGCAATAAATAAAAAAAAATGCCTGCAGGTCTGATCTTAACAGTGTTTCTTTTATTGTGAATTTTCTTGTCCTTTTTTGACTTCTCACAAAAAAATCCTCCTTCCCTGAATATGTTGTCAGGCTTCCAAGTACTTCTGGCATTCGGAAACGGGTGATGATGTTCAAAATGGACTGTAGATCTGTAACTGTAATGTGACATGACAGTTTGAAGTGTTACTTTAAAATGTTTTTGGGCCAAATCTAGGCCAAACCTACACACTAAGCTCAGGCCAATATTTGGAGAGGTGCAGCTCAAAATAGACAGCAGAACCTGATAAAAATAGGTGCAACACTCTGAAAGCTTATTCAAAAATTATACTACACATTGTGGGATGTGCAGGATTAGCATCAATTAGCATTTTGCGTCTCTGTGGCCGCAGTGTCTCAAGTTTTTAATTCTTGTACAGGTTTCTGATGAGAAAGCAGTGCTCCTACAGTGGAACCATGAGCGTACAGCAGGAATCAATTCCCTTAAATCTTCATACTAAATGTGAATATGACTAAAACATCTCTTTAATAATCTGCAGCAACCTACGTACAGTATGAATTTGCCAAGTGAAGAAGTCACCAGTCCAGGAGAAAAAAAAAAGACTCAGGCTACAGACACAAGCGTTGCTTGGATGACCAAACATTTATTGTTAAGATTGAGGTAGGAATTATCTTCATGGCCACATACTTGTTATGAGTAAGAGGTGACTTTGAAGTGCACATAGCTCCAGTGTAGGCAAAAATGAGTCATTATCATCCAAATGTGAGATGGTCTCAATAATCAGCTGATTAAAACAGAGCAGAATTAGAGCACATCCGGATGGCCACTCATGGCCGCTCCCGTGGCTACACCCATCCTTTAACGCTCCAATCCAAATGACTTTGAATTTCCCGTGCTGTGTGATTGCGTTTTTTTTAACTACTAGTAGGGCCTATGGTCCTACTACCATCACCTGAGTGCTTCTCATGCGCGCTCACTCTCTTATTGTTTGTGGAGCAGATGTTCACCGCATCAGTCCAAGGATGGATCTCTTCACCAGAACGGATTTAACGTGGGATTTTCCGGGGCGACGGAGAACACCGACCCGACCCCTGGAGCCTGGTGGCCTACAGTTCAGTGAGGAAAGTTATTTTAGACTTTGGTATTTTGTTTTTTTAATGGAGGGAGCATAATGCGTTTAAAGAAAACAGTTGAGCTAACTCTGAATTGTTTTTTGTTTTGTTGAAGTTGAAAGAAAGTTGGAAAGAAAAACGGGTGCTTAGTATTTCTCCTCTTCTGAAATGACGTTCTCCACGTTTTTATATACATATCTCAGTGTGGCCCACTAAACTGGGGCAACTGTACTGCTGTTTAAAAGCCTAATAATAATTGAATTAAGTGAGCTTGTGACTGGCACCCAAACAGCAACTATTCCTGGGCAATGGTTGGATTAGGCTATTGAATGGAGCTATCAGGTACAGGGCTAGGGAACTCCCTGGCCTCCAATATGTACAGGCAGAAGACAAATGGAGCAAAATGAGACGCACACAAAATTGCAGAGACCAAAACAATGAAAGACTACAACAAGCCTTCATAGTACAATATGTGGGGCTTGAGGGAGATTTTATATGTGTCTGTTCCCCAATGTCTCATAATATGTTCATGTCCTAGGCTTATTGGATCTGACATTAGCAGATCAATTAACACAGAACAGAATTAAGCAGATGCAGGGGTTTTCTGTTCTTGTTTCACTTGCACCGCTCCAGTACGTGATTCTCAGCAAGTTGGCTAAAGCGGCATCATTTTTGAGTAATTCACAGAACTGCGAATGTGCCAATTATGCAAACCTGAACAGTCATGGAAGAAAACTGGATTCTTGTAAAAACAACCTCTGCCTCAGAGGAGTAGCTTCCCAATCAGATTCATTTTCGTAGCTGTTGGTCGTGGAAAAAGCCCATCTGTCAGAGCTGACTCACCTCTGACACCTTTAACGCTCTCGAGGTTAATAATGTTAAGAGTTGTTGCTGTATCTTAGACTCACTTTTATTTGATGGTTGGTTGTTTCTTTTTTTGGGAGTGGAGGGTGGGGGTTGATAAGTCACGGAGTGGATGTTCATTTTTGTTTGTGCAGAATGGTGTTGTACTGAACTGACTGAGTGTGTGTGTGTGTGTGAACACACATCGGGTCGGGTTGGACTGAAGACTTTCTGACTGGCTGATTGAACTGTCACTCATGTGCAGAGGCGCTGGGTTTAGTTTAGCTTGTGTCAACCATTTGAAATTTGAGATGAACTGTCTCATTCTTGTTGTTGTTGCTTTGTTTTTCTGTGTTCTGTTGCCGAGTTGTCTACGTGCACACTTCACACAGCTACTCTTTTTTTTGCTTTTGGCTTTGCTTGTCTATAAAAACTAAAACTTTAGCTGAACTGTTGGATACTTTATTCCTGCATTTCTGTGTGTATGTTTTGAGTTCCACTGGTGAGCTTTGTCACGCTGTTGCTGCAGTTTGATTTGACTCTAATCTAACGCTGTTCTAAATAGTCTGGTACTCAAAGCGCTTTACACTGCATCTCATTCAGCTATTCACACACACACTCATACACCGATGGCAGAGCTGCTATGCAGCTAATCTGACACACCGAGGGGAACTTGGGGTTCAGCGTCTTACCTAAGGATACTTCGACATATGACTGAAGGAGGCGGGGAATCGAACTGCCAATCTTCCAATTGGCAGGTGACTGCTCTACCTCCTGAGCCACAGCCGCCCCCAAGATAAGATTTCATAATTATGAGAAAATGTGTCCATAATTTTGGAAATGCTTTCAAAGCTAAATAGAACAACCTGATGATGTGTGAAGATTAATCAGAACTGTACTAATTGAAGTCTCACAGCTGTCATCGCATCCAGTCAACATATATCTTCTGGGCGAGACACAGATACCGTTAAAGTGTACAAGCAGTTCATTGGAGAAGTTCTTCGTGCATTCTCCTGTTTTGACCTCTCAAAAACAATGCTTGGTTATAAAACTGCATCAGGCTGGCACTTCATCGTTGCTTTGGTTTAGTATTTTCTGTTCATTCTCACAGATATTGATTCCTTTGTCCTAGGCTGTAAGTATTACTTAAAGAAGGGATTATTAAATTAAATGTTATTTGGTATAAATGATGCTTTTAGAAGTTGCTGAAAGGAAGAATTCACTGCGTGCATGTTTGAGGCCACTCAAAGTCATCCTGTGATCTTTAACATGAAATATTTTAATTATTTACAGTAAAGGGCTGTTAGAGCAGCTAGCTAGTTTACTAATTCAGACAAAATGAAAAATGTTCAGCTGTGGATATGAGTCAAGGCAACATTGTGTTTTGGGGGGAATGGGTGTCAAATGTCTGTGATTATTTCTGAGACCACCTATGACACTTGCCTTACTGGAGGAGAAACGGCGTTGATGACGTGATTTGATGTCAAGTACAGTGTGTTTAGTATGTTATTAATTACTGTGACATTCAGCTATGTCTTGGCAAGGAGATAGAACACTACACTGAAGAAGTTTTTTTTGTGGGGGTGGGGACTCGGGATGTTTTACTTGATGCACATCAACTGCAATTGATTTCAAATCAGGTCTGAAATGAGCTGTGTAGTTTGTCTTGGTAGAAAATGTACTTTTTTGTCATTTCTAAAAATTGTTAGATGACCCCTTACTTGGTACAAGTACTCGTAGTACGCGTCCATCTAGCATGGATGCTAAGCTGTTCATGCTGAAGTCCTGGCAGTAGACTTGAAAATAGTCCACTCTGCTGCATGCAGCCCCCTCTTTCCATTTTTGTTCACAAGTGCTGTACAGTAAAGTAATAATAAAATATTGTTAAGCGCATAGGTTAGGTAGCTTCAAACATATAAATAAATACAAAACCATAAAAGCAGATAACCAAAAGGATCTCAGAAGGCCTGTATGAGGAGGTATATTTTCAGCTGATTTTAAAAAGCTAGGACGGATGGGTCCAGTTTAACATACAACAACGAAGGGTTCCAGAGCTTCAGTGCCATTTCTGCAAAGGTCCTGTCGCCCTTGGATTTTAAGCGTGTTCGAGGGAGCGGCCAGAAGCAGCTCAGCTGACTGTTTGAAGGTTTCTTTTGGAGTAATTGAGGACTATGTCAGGGGAGTCATCTTTTTTGCTCTGGACTGGCTCCATTATGGGTCTCTAACTTGGGACATCTGTTTGAAGACCTAACATGTCCCACTTTGTGTGTCTGACATTACCTTTTAGGCTCTCGTCTTCTGGTCTTTTTGACAATGCAGTGTGTTTACTTGAATAAATTATAATGTGAGATGGTCTACCTGCCTGAATGGAATAATACTGTTGTCCTTTACAGAAAATCTTCTATGACAGCAACACTGTTAGAAAAGTCTTTAAGTTGAACAGAAAATCTGCTTGATGAACGATGAAGCCAAAGAAAAGACATTTGAAACATTTACTGTATTCAGCTTGGTTTTGGATCTTCTTCCACATGTAAGTGTCATTGAGAAAAACCACAGCCCTGAATTGCTCTTGATAGCCATGCCTGCACTTGGATGATTGCGCCACAGCAATTGGTGTGTTTTCAAAGCTTTCTATGTGGGTGAGAGACCGCATGAGTGAGAGCCATCATGAAACGGATCATAGTGCTTAGGAGGGAAAGCGATGTGTAATGGCAGTCCTTTGGCAGTCTGTTACAAAAAAACATGCACGTTGTTTGAATTTTTTTTTAAGCACACTATACTATTGACCACACACGCAAATAAACGGACAGAGTAACGTTCTAGGTATTCTTTGTCTCCTTTTTTGGTCTGGCACTGATATACCTTAACCTGGGGAAGTTCTTGTGGACAGGATCTTGTATTTAAGGTGCCAAGGGTTCTGGGTTTATAGTCTAGGAAATATGAGTTGAACCCCCAAACCATGGGGTGAAAGACAACAACCACTGCCACAATAAAGACTGAATGAGGGATCTCAAACTAACATTAACTGAATAGTCAATTGGCCAGGTTGATTTGTCTAAGTGAAAGGATCTTGAAATTGGAGCCTATTAATATTCCAAATTTAGTGTTTCAGCAATGGGTTTCCACGACATACAACAACCTGTTTTAGGAACATTTTGTTTAACATATGCTTGGTATTGGAAGCCAGATACTTGGCATCACGTCTGCTGAACCAGATGATCCACATGTGATTTGACAGAGCTGGTAGTAGAGATCATCAGAATAGCCTGGAGATGGAAATTGGTCAGTGTTGATGCGTTAACTTAGTAAAGATTACTTTCTCACAGAGCCTTTTCTTTTTAACTGGGCAGTTTATTTCCACCATACCACTACTGCTGCTACTACTAGAAAGAATACTAATAAATAATATCGGGTCTGTTTTTAGGCATTCACATAAGGAGAGAAACACCAGAGAGCCAGTGATGGACGGCCCACAAAAAAGTATGGATGAGATAAACTGCAGCTCGCACCAGTGGGAGGGGCTGTGTTATTTTTTTTATGCTCCATGAGACCTGGAGACGGCACTTTCTGACAAGTCATAGACTAATGCTGCTTGAATGGCATGATGGAATATTTGAGTGGTTTTGGAATGTGGCTTTTAAAATCTCGGTATACTTAAAACCAAAAACCGACCCGTGTGTATTCTATAACATTGTGAGCCAACTCCCTTAGAAACTGCGTCTGCAAACATTTGCAAAGTAACACTGTGAGGCATCAACAATCACGGGTCAGGTTACTGCTGTAGTCTCTCAATGAAAAAATATACTAATCACAACTGAATGCAGTTACGTGGTCCATAAGAGTCTCGTTTGTTGGAAAGAGGCTTAGGTTTTTGTCAGTGAGCTTGCTTTTATGCAATCTGTTTTATAGAGAATACTTTAAAACCATCAAAAGCCACAGTGACAGGCCATCCTCAAGCTCAGGAACATGCAGTCTTCCTTTCTGTGTGAAAGCTTTGATTTTCATTCTCAAGTCAATAAATCTCAAACGCCGCCCCTATCGAGCCAGCAATCCTCTGAAGTATGGGACATCACTGTGAACTGTTTTTGTTTTTTTTTCCAAACAAAAGCATTAATTAAGTGGTGCTACAAGGCCCTGGATAGCTGGAGTAGTTTATGCATCTATGCTCCTTGTAAGTCGCTTTGTTTAAAAGTGTCTACCAAGCAAAGTAAAGTAAAGCTCAAGACGTTCGTCATGTGCATAGATGACTGTGATGTTATGGTCACACACTCAGTTGCAGATGCAGTTTGTTGCTACAATGCTACAACATTCCTTTCAATTAAAAAAAAGAAAAATAGGTCATAACAACATTTTGTACGCTATTTGTAAGATATTTAAATCTGCAGTTGTGAACGTCCAAAGAACCATAACATTCAAACATAACATCCGAACATCCAAAGGACTATATATAACATTCTGTTGTGCCTTATGTGGCCCCTATCCCAGCAGATTCAGAGATTGAGACATCAGATTGAGAATTGCAAGATTGAAGGTAGCTGATGCTACAGGAAACACTTTTGTCTACTGTTACTATTGTCTATCAACAACATTATCTATATCTATAGACAATTTTACACTCACCGTCTGTAGAGGAACCAAACTTATTTTCTCATTGTTCATTAAACACACATAGGTAAGTTTGTTCTACCAAGTATTGAAAAATAAACAACCTGGCTTAAGATAGGATGAAACAAAACTCTTAGCCCAATGATATCTTAAAAAAGGGAGTCAGGTAGGTTAATCTTTTCCTCAAGTTTCACAAAGTCAACAGTGTTATCTTTTATTAAGTCCCCACTTACTGTAATCTGTTTATCTGCTCACAGGGGAAGGGATTTAAGTTAAAGGCCAGGTGGGAAAATCATAATTCAGGGACAAGGGTTTTAGAGTCCCTGTTACAATAACCCTTGAAATTCTTTGCCAACCTTCAAGCCTTTTTAGCGTTCTGTCACAAAACAGCCCTCTTACCAAGAGCTTAGGCCTCATTTTAAGATAATCAACCTTGTTAAAGGGTAGCCATAAACATGACAACCTCATAGTCATTATTCAGGAAAAAGGATTTTCTTTGTTTGGGATGTAACTATTAGTGCTGGATACACCTGTTCATACTGAAAAAACAGCTTCTATTATTGTTATAAGAATTTTTCTTTTACCGCAATACCAGTTAAAATAGCTTAAAGAATACAATGCAGCGGGAAACTGTTTAACCCTTGGGAGTGTATGGTAAAAAATGTCTGTTTTGACTACTTTAGATCTTTTCCCTTGTATTGGCTACTCCATCCTAAATCTGTTACGTGACTTGGATTTGCCATTGACTCCAGAGCTCCTGCTCACGCATATGAAGGTCCACTCACTATCAATTGAGAGTGTGCACACAAGAGTCATCACTACCCACTACATTCATCTAACCGCTGAATTATTGCCTTTTCACACAAGCAGGGAATCCATGAACATAACACGAATAATGCAAGTCTGAACTCAATGTATGTACTTTAATGCTGAAAGTTTGGACTGCTTACGCTGTTGAGGGGAGAACATGCAACAGTGGGTCTTGTTCGGAACAAAGGGATTGACATTTAGACTCGCTTCAAATATAATGGTGCTGCATGGAAAAGTCAGTGTGTAGTATTGTCAGCAGAGAGGCCCTGCAGCTACAAAATCAGTGGGAAGAAAACCACAAATGCGAAGAGACCTGAAGTCATACCACACAAACTGGTAAAAGATGTTAAATAACATTGTTCCTTTTAAGTCCATGTTAGCCACTGAATACAGCTTGGCACAGATTTTTCTAATCTTGCAATCTCTTCTACTTTATTGTGTGCTATCATACTGTCATTATTTTAAGTTCTTCTATTTTTTTCTGAGAATTTTCTTATAGCCTTAATGACCCACTCCACTCAAAAATCCACTTTACTAAATATAAATATACTATACCAAGTATATGTATGAGGGAGTATGTATAATGAATGCATGTGCAGAGTTTGTCACTAACACAGTGTTTTCACATTGCTCTGCTGGAGGGGGTTGGGGTAAGTTCAATATGACAGTTTTTTGTGTTTTTTCTTTTGTTGTCTGGTATGATATTAAATACAAAGTAATCAGCTGAAACAAGACATTGTGTCACTTATTACAGGTGTTTATTTGTTCCATTTTTTATGTTTTCAAATGTGAAGCACTGGTATTTTACAATAGGGAAGACTGCTTCTTTATTTTAATGTGAAGTACATATGTTTTTTTTTGCACAATAAGTTATGTATTTTGTTTAGGTAAATAATGAAATGCATTAGCACAGTAAGTGTTCTGAACCCCAGCACTGTGTTGAAGTTGCATAACTGATTTTTAGTTGGAAACATTTTAGGTTAATCATTTTGATTATAAGTCACTGAAACACTAAAAATAAAAATTGAAAAAACAATGTAGGAAAAAAATAAAATGTAATTTACAAAAAAACAAAACAGATTTCATGATTTAT
Source organism: Microctenopoma stevenorrisi (assembly GCA_032270685.1). NCBI lineage: Eukaryota > Metazoa > Chordata > Actinopteri > Anabantiformes > Anabantidae > Microctenopoma > Microctenopoma stevenorrisi. Next base: position 5,683,933 of record JAUMTR010000025.1, on the reverse strand, counting down.
ATTTAGGAGCTCAGTTCTATAATGACTGCATTGGTTCCAACCTTCAGTCCCCTGCAGCAAATTGACTGATATTCAGTAATTTTGTATTTACCTTATGTAGTGTGCAGAAGGATGGAAATGCGACATGAACAACTGCTGTGTTCTCATTCCCTCTTGAAACCTCTTTGAGGCTCTGAGTTGTTCTGCAGACAGTACAGAATTATGTCGGTGTGTACAGTAATTAATAGATATATTTAATTTCATGAAGCAAATTCACAATAGGCCCACACTTCGCTTTCGGGTATGTGAGTGCACGGCCGCATGCTAATGAGGTCTAACTTCTAGTCACTGTGACTGCTGAATGTAATCACAGTAACTCCTCAGTGTCTTTAGGCAGGAGGTGCATGATACACCGGGGCCTTTTCTGATTCAGTTGTAACAACTGTACGGATTCACCGTATCGAGTTTTCTTTCAGTCTGTGATTAAGCCTCCTGCTCTTACCCAGCAGGTGTGTCTCTGAATGGCGGCCACCTGCTGACTTTGGCCCAGGGGCTAAAAAAGCTGAATTGCTCCCCAGGTAAGCACATCTGAGGCAAACGTACAAAATATTTCATCCTAATTCACCCCCAAAGTTCTGCTGTGCCAGCACTGTACAACAAGACAGGGTTGGCAAATGGTCCTGTTTAAACTCAGTCCCTTAGCTGCCGGTAGGGCCCCATCCAGGCTTGTGTGAAGTGAGCAGAGAGAAACCGGACATCCATCCATCCACTGACCCCTTAGCATGGGTGCAAAGTTCCTCCAACGTTTTAATAAATGTAAAACAATGCATGTAAGGGCAAATGACTGCATTAATTTAAAATTCTATGTTTCTATATTCAATACCAATGTTGTAGTTAACTGACCCTGCTTAGATAATTCACATAGTGATTAGCTTATATCATAGGAGCTAATGTCATCAAAGTAAGAGTAAGCTTTTGGTGAAAATGCACAATAAAAAGAGTGCAGAGAGATGTCATTGATCGTCGTCATGCTCTTTCTTTAGCTTATTTATGACACAATAGAAAAGTCTGTGGTGAGCTGAGATAGTGCTTTTAATATTCATGTACCTTCTTGTAATGAGCAAGTCAAGTCAAATGTCAGTGTTTCACAGCTGAGGCAGAGTCCCATGTGATAAGCATTAAAATGGGAGAACACAAATGAAACTATTTTTTTTATGTTGACTTCCTCGAACAGCTTAAACGGGCACCCACAGGAGAAGAGTCTGTAGCTGGAGAGACGCAATAACCAGAGCCAGCAGGGAATCTGGTGAAACCTCACATCATTAGTATCACAAAATATTTGTGCAGATACAGTATCTGCTATCCAGTGTTGGCCAGTCAGAAAGCAGGAGCTTCTATAATTTTAAGACAGGCGACAATCTCAGGGTCCCCAGATAATCTCTTTCATTCTCTGTACCTTTCAATCATGTCACTTATAGAGTTACAGATAAAAATGGATCCAGACTAAAGTTCCTTTCCCTTCCTTGTGGATGACGGAATACTAAAGAGGGCTTTTGGAGCTGCTCCATCACAGCTGGGAGAGCAGGTGGTGGGGAGAAGCCCTGGGGAAACTCCAGTGGAGCAGATCTGGCCTGTCGACAGCCTCAGGTACTGCCGCTGCCTTGCCAGAATGACAGGCGGTAAAAATGCACTCTCCCTCTGATGACTCCATAATTGGGATAGGCCAAGAATTAAGTGATCATTTTTTTTTCCTTGTAATTATATGGGCGACATTGTGGCCCACACAACATGGTATAAATTTTATTATTTTATTATTATTTAGTCTTAAATATTTAAAATTTACGTTTAGAAAGTGCCCGTTTAAGTGGAGAAACCATAGCACTGTGATTAACAAAGCCTTTTCACTTGCATATGGATTACTGTCCATCTACTTGCACATTAACTGTATGTTTGAATCAGCGGACCTGGACATGACATGCGCAACACGTGTCAAGGCTTGTGTTGCACTGACGGCTCAGGTTGTAACTTTATACTATAAAGATGACGCTGGAGAACATCTTTTTTTCCAGCACTTCTCACTGCTCGGATTGCAGCCCTGACAGTAATTGTATAGTCTGTGGTAACAGCTGCAAGACTGGACTCCCAAGTTGCAACCAAAGTAATTTTAATGTCAACCCTGCAAAGGTAAAATGACATGAATTCAGTATCTGTGCCACTTTTTGTCATGGGTCAATTTAAAAGTGAACTCAATAATATCATATATGCAACTTTCTTTTGTCAATGCAGGTATGACTGTCTGCCTTCAAACCCATAGCTGGCTCTGTTCTTGAATACCTTTTGGATAATCATCAGCTGCCTGCTTATGAAATACCCTGTACCCATAAATAACAAAAATACATTTTCGTTGGCAGACTATTGAGTAGAGCGGTGCAATTTGGGGAAAAGATTCTTCTGACAGACACACAGCCATGGTGATTTAATTTTCTTTCTGAATTTTCTTTAGCAAAGTATCCTCAATAGTGTGCAGCACACTCCTTAATTTAACTGTTGACCCCTCAACTACCTTGGTCCAGCAGATACACTGTGCCTTTCTATCAAGATTCAAGTTTATTCGTCACATACATGTATCTCTGAGTCACCCTATTTGACTGTGCAAAAATAGAAGACAAAAAATACAGTCAGTGCTGCAACAGAATAGATTCTAATTAGGGCCAGGCACCTTAACATGTTAATATGGTATTTCACTAATGCTTAGAATTATTTTATCGCACGTCAATATTATGTTGACGACTGTGAAGAGTGGAGTTACACCTTCTCAGTTGGTTGATAAGACTGCCAGGACAGACTCCCTGATATAATATATATATATATATATATATATATTTGCTTCTCACCTCAAGCATAACCTTTGTGTTAGTGTGGTCTCCATTTTGTTAATTTATCATTGGATCACAGCTGTACAACAGGCCTTAATAACATTGATAAACAACAGCAACTATTCAATCACTTCCTTGTTACCCCAGACACAGAACCAATTTGACACTTTTTAAAATTCTACTGAATTTCTGTGGCTTATTTGCTTTTATTTCCAATGTATTGTAAATGCAAGCTACCTCTACAACCTGGCCAAATTCTAATATTTTATGTAGAAACACGGGAGTGATACGAGGGAATAAAGAGTAAACTTTAAGTGTCATGTTGATGAACGAGGAAACTCAGTTTGTCAAGCTTTCCTGTGACACTATGTAAATTTCGACATTTTCTGATATCAATTTGAGAATGTGCTAAATCACAAAGATAATAATTCATGCAAAAAATGGAACTTGATCTCTTGCTCTGATCCATTAACAAAATAAAACAAAAATAAACGTTAGACAGACAGATAGCTCAACCTCTGCCAGCTCTGATAAATGCAGCTTTGACCAAGCTAGAATGTTTATATTGCCAAAATACATATACCTTAAGCTTAACCAGTGAGCTAATGTTTGCAAAACAACCAGGTTTATACATACATACATACAGAGGAAATAATTATTTGACCCCTCGCTGAGTTTGTATGTTTGTAAGAAGTCGATTGATGGTCATTTTGTGCAGCAACAGTCGTCACCTTCCCTCCTAGAATCTTGCTAATGGTTTTGTTGGCCATTCCAGCCTTGTGCAGGTCTAAAAGTCTGCCTGCTTGATTGATTCTGTGGACAGGTGTCCTTTATACAGGTGACTAGTTAAGACAGGTGTCTTTAATGAGGGTGACTAGTTGAGTAGGAGTGTCTAACCAC
>JAUMTR010000025.1:5649752-5673797 GCA_032270685.1 Microctenopoma stevenorrisi | reverse complement strand
TGTGTATATATATATATATATATATATATATATATATATATATATACAACTATATATAGTATAAGTGTGTAGCTGTCTTGTCTTAAAGTTTTATTTTAGAGATGTAAATTCCCTAACACTATTGCAATTAATTAAACTTTGCACTAAAACTGGAACTTCTGCGGCCTCTGGGGGTCTAAAGCCCTCTTTCCTAGTTGGATGTTCCTTGAGTCACATAAATGCACCCTCAGACATTCTGACATTGTTCTACATCAGAGCTGTCTGATTTTTGCATAGCTGAAGTAATTTACATTTTTCCTGTACCCATTTCCTCTCAACGTGCATTGTCAAGTTTTGCCTCAGTTAGCAATTTCCCATATTTCCCAGAATAGCTTTTTTACAGTCTCCAACAAAAGGTTTCTCTGTGCTGTAAACATGTAGGTGGAGAGAGCGACAGCAGCAGCACAGCAAGTCTGAGGAAAAACTGAGAGAACAATGGCACTGAGCTGTACAACTATTCAACGCTGGCATAAAATGGTGTATCTAGAAAGAGGCCCTGCCTTTTTTATTTTCAGGGGTGACAGCAAACCCTTATAATAATGGTTTATGTTTTATTTGCTTTACAAATCTGCAATGAGACACTCGTCTAGCTATAATGTAAATACAGCAAGTGGCTAAAAATAGATAAACAAAAGATTACACCAGTACAAGATTACAGTACAGATACCAATTTCATTTCAAAACTATGGTTATAAAGACGTGACAACTTCACCCTTCAGTCTTCTGGGAAGGCTTTCTGCAAGATATTTATAACATGGCTGACTTTCTTGCTTCTATTCAATCATTAAAGCTGTTTGGCAGCTGATTTGGGTGGGAAAGCCTGGGTTGTTTTTTGCATTCCAGTTTATCCTAATTTTGGATGGACATGACTCTGGCTTTGTGCCATTTGATGAAGTTTAGTCAGCCCAAAACTGGGTATTGTCCTGCATGCATTGCTGAACAGAAATGTGTCTTAATGACAATGCTGCCACAGAGTGGAAAGTTAATTAAAATATCAGTTCTACAACAGAAAGATATATTTAAGTACACTGGTATGCACTGTGAAGACTTTACTGATAGTAAAACGTCTTCACATTCATGTAAGAACCATGTAAAACATCACAGCAGGAAAAAACAAAACTCACATGGAAATAGTTTCTTCATCTGAAAGCAATCACTGCATCTCACACACTGTTGGATACTGTCATGGGGTCATGAGGTTAATGATTTTGTCCTTTGTCAAATCAGATTTATTGTCTGAGCATGGATTAATTTGTCGGTATTGTGCAGTCCATTAAGGCACTAGCAAGCAAAAGCCTTAATTAGAAGAGCGTTAATTGCAGTGATTACGAGCTTCCTCTTGAGTTTTTCTGGAGGAGCAGAAATCGCCACCAACTTTTGGGAGTGATGCAAATTAATTGTGGTGCTCTGAGAAGTCACACATTGAGACACTATGTGGAGCCCTGCACTCTTTGTGTTTCCTCCAAGATGTGATTTCCTTAATCTCTTTGAATAGCCTGAACAAAATTACTGAGTGATTGCTCAAGTGTTGTTCACATAGATAATGTTCTGTGTGGAAAATTGCAACAAATTAAATTATTCCTACTGAGGGAGAATTGTACTGGGGGACTTGAAGCAAGTGTAGCGACAATCTCATGGAAGAGACAAAACTTAGACAAACCAAAAACACAGTCAGCTCTGAAGGCAGCGCGCGTGTTTGTCTGTGACACTGATATGCACGCACAATCAGATGAAAGACTGAAAGGTTGCTTTCGGACTTGGGGGCAGAGGCGAGATACAGCAGACGGAGGCAAGTTAGCTTATCTCATGCTTAGCTCAGCACTGTCTTTCTGTGGGCTGCTCCCATATTCTAATTCTTCTCTCCCCTATCGTTTTGCAGCTAAAGCTGAAAGCACAAGTCCTGGTGCTGATGTTCGAGCAGTCTATATTTTCTGGATTATATTGCTTTTCATATATTCAAATGCTGGCAGATTGAGAGAATACATGTGTATTAGAATAGTGAATTCCAAACAAGACAGAAGTGTTGATTCATTTATTGCCATTTCTGCTCTATGAATTGGATATGCTGGCACATATGACCATGGGGGGGGGTGGGGGGCGGTGTCTGTTAATATAGCAAAAAAGGTTGTATTGCTCAAGCAAGAAAGCTTAAGAAGAATGTTGAGACTGTGCGTTGAATCTTGAGCCAGCCCACAATCCCCACCTTAACCTTAACTAAGTGTAGTAAGTGTGAGAAGTACATCATCTAGAGATCGTCTTCAGGAACAGAAAAGAGTGTAGATAAACCAGGCTTACAAATGGAGGCCATCATAGTCTTTTAAAAATCTTTTTATTATTTTTTTAGGCAAGAACAGCTAGTCTTTAGCTTGGCTCCCAGCTTGTGTGGGATCCATATTGATTGTGATCTTGTAAAGCCATCCATCTTCAGTAAATTGGCTTGGGTGCCCTCAGCTTCTGAGTTTCCTGCGTGTAGGAAAGCAGAAGATACCATCACATAATACATAACAAATCGATTGTAGACAGTGTTGTATATTATAATTTGTGGCCTTTAGTGCAGCCAATGCTAGGCTATAATTAAGCAGATGTATTTGTAGCTTGACGGGTGGTGTCCTTGGGATTGACTGAGATAAGTCTATTGCTGCAACATGGAACAAGGAGGTTGACTACAAATCATTAGGTGTGCAATGGTGTAGGAGTTTGAAATCACTTATAGATGCTGTCCTTGTGCTTTGTGCGGTCCATAATTAATTAATTATTGGCATTTGTTGGGTACTGTGAAGAAGGGTGTATTCACAGTCAATATAGAATTTATTGGAAATTTGACAAATTATGGTGGAAAATTGGTGCAAGTCATGCAGTGAGTATTCTCTAATGGAAATGAGTGCTTTGTTCAGTACCCCTCGTGGGGGGGGGGGCAGCACTTTGTTAGGTTAAATCAGACGGTTATGGTGACAGTAGGTATGAATTAATATAAACACTGGAAAAGCTTTCACTCTCTAAAAGTAAATGCAGTATATGAATTGTGTGTTCTTGATAAGTGAAAACTTGGCTGCTGCTTCGATGAACTGGACAACCAGTAATTTTGGTTATAGCTTTAATGTTTAACGTTGAACAACATAGCATTGGTATTCATTTGGAGTTGTGTCATGCACACCTGGTGAATCTAAGTCCACTCCACATCTTAATTGTGTTTGGATCTCCACTAACTCCTGAGGGAAACATCTGGCTCATTAGGTGCTAAATGCTCCACTATGTTTACCTGCTTCTGCTAGTCGTCAACTTTGTCAGCTGTTTGCTCCTAGGCTGTGAAGAGTGGGTTTATACAAATTTTTTTGGAGAACATCTGTAGCACAAAAGGTGGTTGATAAGAGGTGTGAGTGGACAACAGAAAAGTTGTTGATTGTTTTAATCAAGACAATAAGCTGAAACATTTGGTTCTTGGTGCTAAGAAGAGCGTCAGAAAATATTTCTTGTCTGAACAAGTGACATGTTGCGCTTGGTTTGTTTGCCAGGTTTGTGGCTTGAATTTGATTCACTTTGTGTACTTACGTTACTATATGAAATAAGACTTGTAAGACTATGTATACACAATTCAGTTAGTGAACAACAAAAGCCAAGCATCGGATTCTTGTACTATAGTGTGCACGATGCTCTGTGTCAGGGCATCATGCACACTATAGTATAGTGTAATTGGTGGAAATAACCTAACTTTATAGTAAAGTCAAACATCCAGAATGCACACTTGTGTGTCTGTCAGCAAAATCCAAACTGAATAATTGGCATATGCTGTATTTCAAAAAACATCATCATCATAAATGCCAGTGTGACCTGGAAGGTAAAACACAAGCTTATTATGAAGACGCTTCTCCAGCTACATGTTGAGGTGTCCTTGGACAAGACACCAGAATCAGTAGAGCTGTCATCTATTGCAGCTGTCCAAACAACAGTTTTCCAAAGGGGTCATTATTATCATGAATATATATATTAGATTGTACAGTCATCATCATTACAGATAAGTTGCTTTCATAGTCAAATATGCTACAAAACCAGTTCTCTCCAAGTACAAGCAAAATGTGTGATGAATGTGATGGTATCCCTGCAGGCAAAGGGGCCGCAAATGTAAATTTCACCTTTTTGTCCTGCATGTTATACCATGTGGTTTTATTTTATGCAATACCCTAAAGATTTCTACAGACACAGCCCACCAAGAAGCTGATCACACCATCAAAGTATCAAAGTAGAAGTGCTTTTTTCTGCTGTGCACTGACCCCGAGTTAGAAGGCTTGCAAACATCTGACACAACTTTGTTTTGAGTTTCGCTTTTTTGTTTAGCTAACGTGCAGCGATACCTTGATGTGTGTTCTGTCAGCCTGTCTGCTGCTTGCCTTCTTTGCGGCATTCACTTGGGAAAGACCAAACAGTAATCTACAAAAGCACTCTGTGGCAAACTGTCAGGGTTGAAGCTTGTCCTGCTATCCTCCCCTCTGTATCAAAAAGCTCTGCTGCTCCCTTTGATGTGCTGGCACCTTGGTGCTGCTGGGTATGATGCCCCCAGCTTTTCTTTGCATTCATTCGCTGTCAGTCTAGCTGACATCAGTCAAGAGTCTGCATTAATGAATGCTCTCCAGTCTGCATGAAATGGTTTTGTCACTCAAGAAGAACACTCAGCACTCCAAACATATGACTGCATGACAGAGATTGAATGTTGATATGGGTGTTTTTGTAGACAGGCTGGTATTACTCTTTCATTATAAATCCTACTTAATTAGTTTTTAGTTTGTGGGGGGAAGTGCGTATTTGTTGCTTTCCAGGTAAATGGCAACAAAATCTAGTAATGTGTGAAATGTATGGCTCTTTAAAATGTATTTCTACTGTATTGGATACAGCTGTATTTCATGTTTTTGTTTTTTTGTTTAGTTTTAGCTGAAGGGAGAACTGCAGTATGTTAGTATAACACAAATTGAGGCATAAATATTCTGAATTATGGACTCATTAGAGCAACAAAATAATGAATAGAATAATTATATAATGATATAGATATTGTACACTAACTTACCAGCAAAGTCCACACTTTATGTCTGTAGACCATGCAAAGATGTACACAAACATTCTCATAGCACATTCCTTTATTTTAACAAATTATATTTTCTTTGTGAAGTTTTGGTAAAGTTGTTTACATCCCTGTCGGTTATATGGTTTTATTACCTACCTTTGTTTTAGCTAGTTTAAAACCTATTTTGGCTTATATTAACATTTAAAGTTAGCGATTATAAAATATCTTAATGCTATTGTTTTTCCAAATCAAATTCCACTATCCACATAAAATGTCAGGCTAGTTTTTTTTTTTTCATTTTTCCTGATTTTAAGTTGTTTTTTTCCCACTCAACTTTAAAATTTCAAGTGAGGGAGGAAAATGCCAATTATTAGACATTTTCCTAGTTCACCGGATATTAGAAATGCTATCTACACAACTATTGGTGTGGAGATACCAAAATATTTACTTACTCCAATCATAGGTCAATATAGCACTTTCATCGTTTTTGTCACATCTGATGACACAAACAAGAGATGCTCCCACTGAACTTGAATTAGTTAGTTCAGTGTTAGTTCACTTTAAATTATCGTCCAAGAAGAGTCATTTATCACATATGCTAGCTCTGTTTCTGAAAACATTTAAATGTCCTCCTCTGTCTTCTTTGAATACTTGTGCACCAGAATAAAACCCCAGTACATAGAAGAGTGAAATCTCTTTAAATAATTCTGTCATTTACAGAAGGAATCCATACTTGTGAGATGAATTTATCTGCATATTAGTGGAATCAAGTACAAGCCATGACAAGCCATGCAGGGTGTGTGGCTGGAACTGTACGTGGCCAGAAAGGTCAATAAGGAAACAAAAGGAAATTGGGACTATGTATCTACATTAGTTATTAACCTAGCTGCCCACCTAATTAAGTAGCAAACAGTAATCAATCACAGACCAAATTGGATTTGAATTGGATATCTGTGGTCTCTGCAGTAAGCAGCAGATTGTCCAAAGCTGGAGGTTTGACTTTGACTATGACATTCCAAGTCAGCTCAGGCAGAAATTAGTCACACACTGTAGGAGAATGGTGAGCAGTGCAGCAGTGTAATGACACACTGGGCCAGATTTTCCAGCTAAGGTAATGCTAGATAGCTCCTGAAATCTCCAAACTACGGTTGAAGAGCAGTGTTTTAGGCAATAAAATGTATATTCTTTGTATTTAATTATTTATTATCATCATTCATCATATCAGAATATTACAATATAACTAGATTTAGCAATTACTACAGAAATTGCGTGGGAGAGCTGATCTGAGCCACGCCAGGGTGTTCGCCATGCCACGCTGAATTGAAACACATATATTTTCCAAAAAGGTTTTATCCAAGGCAACTGGACTTGTTTGGTTTCTTGACGACGTTTCACCTTTCATTCCAGAGGAATGGAATTTGAAAGTCCAGTTGCTTTGGATAAACCTTTTGGATTTATGCAATCCCAACACTCCCACTCCCACTTCTGCTCCACCTCAGATACCTCAAAGCAAAACCCCCACCCCCACATCTGTTCAACCTCAAACATCTCCCCCCAATTCCCCCACCCCCACCTTTGCTTCACTTCAGACAGAGGATGATGATGCCATGAGGCCATCATCCACCCTTTCTCACCTGGAGAATGCTGGGAGCACTGTGAGAATCATGACTTCTCCAGTGCCTTCAACACCATCCGTCCCACAATCCCGATGGACAAGCTGGAGTATACTGGGGTGCACAATGAATCCTGGACTAGCTCACAAACTGACCACAATATGTGAGAACTCAAGGCTGTTTGTCGGACAGGGTTGTCTGCAGTACGGGTGCCCCACAGGGAATGGTTCTGGCACTGTTCCTTTTCACCAACTACACTGCAGACTTCTTCTAAAACTCCACTAACTGCTTCCCGCAGAAGTTCTCTGACGACTCTTTAATAGGCTGCCTCATCACTGATTGGTGCCAGCAGAACTACCTCCTTATCAATAGGGGAAAAACCAAAGAGCTGGTGGTGGACTTTCACAGGAACAAACACCCACTGTAACCGATGAACATACAGAGTAAAGACATTGAGGCAGTTACTAGTACCTTGGTGTTCATCTGAACAATAAACTGGACTAGACTCACAACTCAAATGCGCTCTACAAAAACGGGCAAAATCTAATGCACAACAGTAGCTTATCAATAGTCAATAATAGCCAATAGTTCAAGTTTACAAAGCTGCTGTACTGTAATGCTGGGTACTGCACTGAAATTCTTATTCTATTGGTTTGGTTAAACGTTTTGCTGCTTCTTATCTTTTACTGTGCACTTTATTCCGTAACAACTGAAATTTCCTGTGTGTGGGACTAATAAAGGATTATCTTATCTTATCTTAATAAATGTTGACATATGACCCATATGTAAGTAAAACTAAAGCAGAAATGACCTTTCAGTAAATATTGCCCTTAATCAATCTTTGGCAATGAAAAACATTTTACTGGTTGTACTGGTCTTAAAGAGGAGTTTTAAGGGGTAATGAGGGTTGGATGTTTCATAATTAGGTAAACATAAGCCACACTAGTACAATAAAACTGACCTGAAGCAGAAATAGGCTTTCAGAAAAATTATATTGGATCTAATCACGATTTGGCAAAGCGAAAACTGTATTATACTGGTTGTACTGGTCTTGTAGAGGTGTTGAAGTGGTATAAATGGACTGAATAGATAATGCTGCAGCACTGAGGAAAAATCCACTGACTCATGACAGGGTATATACAAAAATCCTAAGGTTTAATTTATTACCTTTTTATTACTTTTTCAATACTCCTTGAATATTTTTTTAAAACCAACACGACATTGAGCAGCAACTGTTACCTCTAATACCTCTAATAGTTTGCAACATAAAGAATGCAGTAATTACTATATGTATACTGCTGGCTATATGGAATACCCCTGCCAATAAATCCTATGTAATCCTATGCAAATCTCCAAGCCATACACAACCACTAAAAAACAGCAAAGCCGTTCCAAACCTTTCACAACACTATGCATAACTGTAGGTTATATTGATTTTGGATCTCATTCCTAAGAGAAGTTGGAAATGAATTTAGAATGCTTTATAAAATGAAAGACCCTCACAAATGTGAGGATAAATAAACCTTTGCCTAACGATTTTCAGTTAACATTTTTACTAACAAATCAAGTCAGGTGGTATGTACAAAGTTACAACTGACTCCAACTTCTGCTTCTTGTTGCCAAAATGAAAACTTACCTGGCATTTGCTTTTCTCACTCTGTTTGGTGCGCCTGTGTAATGATTCATAAAATAAAAAACTTTTATTTGTTTTAGTGACAACCCTGTCAAACCTGACAAATCATAATGATGACAAAATGGTCACCCCTGATAAAATCCACTAGGTCACAGTGGAAGGGAAAAAACTTGCAAGACTCCTCCAGCTGAACCAGGCTCAGGATGGGCGGCCATTTGTCCCAACCAGGGTAATGGAGAAAGAGGTACAGGCAACCAAAGAACAACAATAGACAGTTGGTTGAACCATTAATTGCACCTTGGAAGCTTTTAGCTCCCATGCCAAGGATCCCTCCAGAAAGATATGGATAAGGAGATGGAGAGGGAAAAAGCAATTGTTTGTGTTTAATATTGCTTGAAATTTATATGTGACAATTGTCAGTCCAAGCACAGAATCCTATGGAACTCTGTAACTTACTAGAATGTGCACAAAGACGTGTTAACATGAACAATTGTAATCTATCTGATAACATTTAAACCAGCCTAGTGCTGTTACTGTAATCCCTATGTCATGTTGCAGTCTGTAGCAAGAGGTTGTGATCCTGTTAAATGTAATACTAAGATCTAACAAGACTAGTATAGAGAAAATTCTGCTGTCTGAGGCTACGAGAAGATTGGTGACTGTCTTTCAGGTTGTTCCTGTGCAGGAGTTGAGAGATAAGTGAATACTGAGCTTAGCAGAGATGGCTTTTTGTCAGCCAACTTTGTGGACTGAAAAACTAAAACAATCAACAAAAAGAAGCTATGGCTGTTGCACAATAAAGTGATAATTTGAATGTTTTCACATTAAACTGAATAATCAGTTTCAGACTTGCGCTTCTCTGTGTTTTGTTTAGGGATTTGTGCAATGATTGATGCCAGAAACTGAGAAGTTTTGGACATGCTCAAGTTCTGCTCTGGCCAGTTTGTTGATATTCGCAAATAGAAAGCTGTGTGACTAGCACATCTTACTCAGACTTATTTCCTATCCATCTATATTAACTTTACACATAGTAATATTTCTTACCTGGCAATGTCTTAGTCTTTTCACATGTTTTTCTTTTTAAATACTTAAGCAAGTAACTACCCAGAAAAAAGGTCCACTAAAGTAGAATGACTGGTACTGTTACTTCAGTTTACTGCTGTTGTACTGAAGTACAACCTCTAAATGTTAAATAAAGCACAGACGTATTAGTACAGCACTTAAAAAAATCTTTTAAACAATGTAGAATTTGATACTGTTAACATAAATGTAGTCGTCCAGACTTGTTTGACAAATTCTCAAAAGGGCAATTTAGTGACGTTACCTACAGTCTGTGAAACAAAGATAGCAGTAGGTAAAGATGGGACTGATTTTAACCACATTACATAGTGACAGGTGATTAAAACATAATGGATATTTCAGCAATTTATTAATATTGTTTTTAAGATAGATTGTAAAAGAGTAATTCTGCAAAAGGTAGCTTGAATAAATGCAATTAGTTACTTCCCTGTTTATTTTTACAAACCTGATTTGTAAAAAAGCTGACAAACCTTCACCTCTTATCGGTTCCTGTATTTTGTCTATCACAGCCTGAAACCACTGAAAAAAAATCAGATTCAAAGAAACCTTCTGATTAAATATTTTTTGATGCCAGAGATGAAATGTCACCATTCAACATGTTTTTGAGATAGATATAAGTGCTGTGGAAGCGAGGACAGGAGGCTGTTTGCAACACGCTTACTAAAACACAAAATTAATAGAATGTGGCAGCATGATTACTGTACCGATCCAATTCCCAAACAGGAGATAACAAGATAGTGGATGACAGTGTATCAGGGTACACAAGGTCTGTGAGCTGAAGTGGCTGAGGTAGTGAGGTTTTGTTTTCCACTCACACAGCACATATGCATTTATTTTCAGGCCTGTTATTTCGCCTGTCAGATGTGAAAGAAGATGGCGGGAGATGAAAAAGACCAATTCACAGCAAGGAAGTAATCTTAACCACCTAGATAAAACAAAGAGATCATTCACTGAAATAAACTTTGCCATCTTATCTTATTGTGTTTTTCTGTTGTTGACCACTGGAACAAACCAATACCAATTTTTCCTTCTTGTGTGTGCTGTTGTACGTGAGTAGCTGTCGCGAGGTTTTAGGTGATGGAACTAGGTCTTAGTGAAACAGACAACACTTGCTTGTGTTGTTTCAGGCTGCCTTGTGCCTCAATCTGCATAGGCAATGGGGTTAATTAGGAAACCCACTTTACTGATGTGTTTCAAAGGATGAAATTAAAAATTAACCGACAGCCCTTTCACGCCAGCGGGAAACCATGGTGGATAAACAAGGAGAACACCCCGTCCTGGTTACAAGCTCTGACTGAAAGTATTTGGCTGCTCCCATGACATAACAAGGAACAGAAGAAGTACAGCACAGATGTTGTGATCAAAGTGAATTGTGTTCTTCCTCTGACGTACATTCTCTTAAACTACCTTTTAAATCTTTTCTAAAGTTTTCTTTTTTGATGGTAGAGAATGGTCCGGTTTACATTAAAAAGTTATAAAATCAGAAAAGCATCAGTGGGGGAAGAAAGAAAATGAGGACAGAATCATAAAGGTGAAATAAAACCTCTGCCTTTATGGTAGGCTGGTTGCAGGATATTTAATGCCACAATCAAACATGCCCTTCTCTGGTATAAAATGTTTGGTCAGGACATGTTATTTCACAGACTCAACTTTGTGTCAGATGAAGAGGAACCAAGCATAGCAGTAGTAGATGTTACAGAAAGCCACACTTCAGTGCTGAAGCACTAAGATGCCATTAAAGATGTCAAAGCGATAGTGAAGAGCAGTGTAAAGTGTATGTAGCAGGAAGCTGGTACATTTATTGACCATCTATTGACTTTTAAAAGGGTTTACTTGATTTAGTTTCCATGCAGTTTTAATCGAATTAAACTTGGTTTATTGATTATGTTGACATAATCTAGAGGGTCTTATAATGGAGTTTGTACCTAAATTGTAATCACTTTGGTAGATGGGCACTTGCTTTAAATGGACATAATGTTAACAAGCAGACAGAAGGAATGAAACTCTCATTTACATACATACACCCACACCAGGCAGTAAGCAAATGTGATGGAATTTAAAAAAATGGCATTTTATAGCTGTTGAATCCAGAACTCTACCGCAAGCTAATGCACATTTTAGATATTAACAGCTTGACAAAGTTTATATGATTTAATTGTTTGCACACCGTTTCCTATTTGTACATTCTGCCCAGAGAGGATAACATTATAATTAATTGTGTTAATGGTGACTTGATCAATGTAGGTCCAATATTGACACATTTAGCTTTGCTTTTTGCTTTACCTACCTGTAAGTGGTCTCACAATAACTGGTGCTTTAGCTATTACATTTCTTCATGTGCTTTCGTTTGGTGAAAGCATAAAATGGCTTTATCTGCACTTTTTACACTTAAAAGGGTGGTGAACCTGAATGATACTAAAATTAAACGGAAAAATAAATATCGATCCACTGTCAATGTAAAAAAAAAAAAAAAAGTCGTTAGTGCAGCTTTAAGACGTACAATTTAAATGCACTCCTATCTGTGAGTAGTTAATAGGGCTGATCAATACCAGTGACTCCACAATTACTAAAGACCTGCAGGACCTTAAAGCTTCCTTGTTAAGGCTTTTATTAACATGTTTTTTCAGGCTCTTGCTTTCAGCCACAATGTTAAAACCACTTGGTGGTCCTGATGGTAGACAGACAGACACATGGATGTCAGAGCACAATGCATTAAAGATCATCCATTTACGGAATTTGTCCCCAGTCTCTCATACAACACATAACGGTGTTTCTTGTAAGCATGTGAAACAGTGGCAGCTGGTAAAATGCGGTGCACACTTTTTTAAGTCAGTTTTCAGATGCACTCCAACCACTCATGCATCACACTGCTTTAAAATATTAAATTTACGTGAAAATACAAAGCTCCGTGTTACATTTTTCGTCTTTCCTTCAGCTCAAACGTACCACAGAATATAATGCAGGCTGCTTAGTAAAACTATACGTCGCTAACTCTACAATCACATTCAGTTAAATGTCGAGAGACACTACCTAATTAATTAGCAAGTTTGCTAATATTTAGCAGCATTAAACATAATATAAAGACAATATAACATAGCTCACTGGCTGCTTTAACTTGCAGTGAGGGAAATAAACTCCTCATTCTTCAAAACACAGCAATGTAACGTAAACGTAACATAATTCACTGTTAACAACGCAGCTTTCTCGCTTTCACTCTCACGCGTCACTGACGATGAGACACTGCTACACAAATAACCTTAATTTACATCACACAAAAGAGCTTTATTTATTAATACTCATTTGCCGCACATATTTCAGATTATTAATCTAATTATTATTCATTGTAAGACAGGTAGGAGTTAGCAGTTAGCATCTTTTATATAGTTGCTAGTCTGTTAACGCTTTCTAAAATGTTGTGTTTAAGACCCTACAGAATATAACAATATAATGTAATTATATATATAAAATGTCTCTGTTGAATGTCTACTGTAATTTGCAATCTCAGTTTTACTGCTCAAGACATTTAGATTTCTTAGCCTTCTAACGGAAATCTAGAAGCGTGATTATGTCAGCCATGTAGACCTCAAAACGAGCTTCAAGGTTTCTTGTCCTCGTGCTTTAACTGCTACAGCCATATTCCCTCTGTAGGCTGTGGACTTTGAGGGAAGCAATATGACAGATTGAGTCTTTTGAGCCTATGCTCCGTATGCAGCTTCTATAAAAAGGAAAAAAAAAACTCATAGACCAGTCTGTCAGCTTTATCCTTTTTCAACAGAAAACAGATATTATTTTTGATACTTGATGAAGGATCTGGAAAAGTCAGAAGGTTCTCCAACTTGTTAGCTTGGTGAGATTTTGTGGAACTAAATGTGGGTGGCTAAATAATTAAAGATACACCCGTTTAGCTCTGGGTGCAGTTCAGTTGAGACTTGTCACCTAAATTATTAAGCTTGTTAAGCCTTTTATTAAAATCTCCATCAAATATTAATCGCACACTGGGAACTCTCACAACCCTCCTCTTATGATCACCACCATGGGCAGTTACACTAACTGACAGCTATTATCCTCATAGAACAGCAAGCGCTTACAAGACAAACACGTCACTTAATTGGGTGTAACATCTCATGACTGTTTAGACCCGATCTCGTAATACCCAGCAAATGTGTTTGTTCTCAAGAAATTTGAATTGCACAGTGGTACATGAAATCATACTTCATATTAAAGTAGTTGAACTTGAATCAGAATGTTCTAACTGTAAATGTGTGATAGCCAAATGGCGTTGCTGTAGATTGGAGGTCCTACAGAGAGTTGTCTGTCACAGGGCAAACATTTCACTTACTGCAGATGCTCAGTGAAGCATTAGGGTTTATATGGCTTCTCCAGGGAAATGGCTTAAATGGGATCACTTGTACTCACAATGGTGTAGAGAGTGGACCCAATGGCCCACTTTGTTGCCTCTCAAAAGAAATCCAAGTATAAGGTAACTGCTCTGGTCAGGTTAACACATGTGGTGCGACTGTAAGAGTAAAAGTGTGTGAGTGTGCCTGTGTGTTTTCTTGTTTTGCATGATTTTCCTTGAGGGTAGTGTTTCATGGCTCAAGACTAAGAAACAAAAACTTGGAGAGCTTTATTTCCGTTACATAAATGAAACAATAACTTACATGTGCAGGCCCAGCATAACATACACTGCAATAATGTAAACTACTGATTTAAATACATTTCGGGTTTTAAAGAGATTTGTCAGTCACAGTAAATTGTGTAATAAAAATGATTTAAGTAATAATGTTGTTTAATGTATCAATGTAGCTTGACAAATGGCCACAAGGTTAACAAATTTATTTAAAAGAAAGATTCTGAAGTTAATATTACAGCACACGCTATATGATGCATTACACTTGAACCCTCATTTGATTTCCGGTGTGATACCTGATTACGGGTTCAGTTGGATGCCATTAGAGGGCACTGTATATAATCAAATCATCAATTGCCCTTGCAGGTGTGGTGAAGGAAAAGGAAATTGGCTTGGACCTGGCACAAAAAATAATCTGTTGGGAAACCCAGGAAAAGCAACAACGTACAAACTACATAGAAATCCCTCTGTTACGTCCCGGCTCGTGAGGGAAGGGATGCAACATAAGAATACTAAGATGGTATGAGTAAAGGCCGTTTAATGAAGTTTATTGATAAACCAATACTATAACAAGTACAAACACGTATGTCAAAACAAAACAACAGTTCAAACAGTTCAAACACAGAAAACACAGTTGTACAGCTAACGAGTGGTTGAGACGAGAGCGAGCTGTCCACCATGTTCAGTCGCTGCCGAACAGTTTGATCCACGGGGTATTAATCCGTGTCAGCTGACGAGGTGACGAGGTGCAGCTGCGAACGTGAAGGGGTTCGCAGCCAGTCCAAGCCAGTCCAGCACGGGGGCCAGCCGCCGAGGAGCAGAGCCACGCCCACAGGTGCACCGAGAGGGGAGAGAGAGGAGAGGGAGAGAGAGAGCACACACAAAACGGCTGGGGCCGTAACAGCCTCCATACATAAATGCAGTGCCGTGAAGCTACAGAACTGACCACTAATATATTAACGTCATTAACCACATCAGCAACGTGAGGAAATTGGTGGATTGTTTTTAGCCAAGCCATCTGGGCAGCAAGTATGAAAGAGTAAATGTGTTAGACATCCTGCTACCCACACCAGCTTCCCTGCTGCTTCCTGAATGATCCTGAACTGACAATTACTCTCTTCTGACACTCAGTCTATTGCAAATGCATGTTAGCACAAGGCGATGCGTGACATACAGAATCACATTGAGGAACATAAGCTAGCTAAAATTATCGCTGTCTGGTTTCTGTTACAAACATGCCCATTAGTAGCATTGCCACCTGCACACAAATGAAGTCCCGCAGGAGCTGAGCAGGCTCACTCTGAAAACTTTGATTAAATTGCACTTGCAGGTGATTTAAGTTTAGTATGACAGTGAAACATCGGATGCTGTGTTTGCATGAATCAGTTGACCTTTGTTTATTACAAATCTGAGCAGTAAACAAAAAACTTCTAGCACATGAGTTTCATTCTCGAAGTGATACCAACTTGTCACATTTGCACAAGTGATATAATATTTGAACCCTTCCCCTAACGTGGACACCTGCAACCTCTCTTAAGTCACATCATGCGTTTTCTTTAATGTTTTCCTTTTCGGATCTGATCTCCTCTTGTACGTCTTGCGTACAGTTACAGGATCCCTGCACTGTGGAGCGTTTCTAAGCTCCCGAGCGCTTAAAGGATCTTCTGCACTCTGGATCCCACCTGGGCAGGGGTGGAAGCAGAGAAGAAATATTGATTGTAATAAGCCTGTCAAATGACCCCTGGAGTATTTTTAGACTGGGGAGGAAGTGGGCCATTTCCACGAATAAGAAATGAGATGTTTTTTTCTGTTGCGTGGATGCCCCCCCCTGCGATGTTGAGAATTATGCAAAGCCATCCCCTGAGACTAGGTTAATTACTCAACCCCCCCCCTCTACTCCATGTAAGCCCCCCCTCACTCCTCGTCCCTTGTGCCCTCTACAAGAAAATGCCACTGGGTGATAGAATGGTTTGATGGTACAAGCCCCACAATCTTTAACTTGAAAGCCATTCACCATAAATCAAAGCAAACATTTATGCTACCTCAATGATTAATGCAATTTAATATCCTTATGTTACTGCATGTTTTGCTGGTGCACCACAGGCACATGGAGTGGTGGCATGTTGAAACAAGATTACAACACATGATGCAATTTGATTAAGAACCAAGTCCTACAATTTATCAATAATGTATCACAGGTTTCCCTCATATCCCAATCAGGTCACACGTTGTTCAATTACGACTCCTCCTGATAAATTGGTTAAATGATTCTGACTCCTATGTGTCTGACTGACATTTGAAGATAAGCAGCATTTTTTAATGAATGTAAAATGAGACAAACACACCGGGCAATCTGTCAATCCTCTGCATAGAAGAAGAAGCTGTTTAATTTTCTGATTGAACCTCCCTTAAGCCCTGCTGTTTAAACGTACACAAAAACACAGCAGTTTCCCCAAAATCATTCCTAATGACACATTTGTTTAAATAGTCTTCAAACAAAGAGAGCACATTAACAATACGGAGTAAAAAAACTGTTTAAATTAATCAAAATGTAACTAGATAAAAAGGACAACAGTAAATAAAATAGACATAAAATTTTACTAGACCAGATATATAGCTACAGTATCATATAGTAAATATAGTAAAAAGTTGTACGTTGCAGGCAACAAAAGTACAACAGACTTCCAAACTTAATATTGGAGAAATATCTCATTGAGTACATGCTTACTTTTACATTCTAAGTATTTTTGATGATAGAAAAAGTCACAAACCTATACAACGGTCCAAACATGCAAAGAAAGTAAAAGAGAAAACATATATATATTGAATGCCTCCCAGAACCACAATTTATGAAAGAAGCATAAAAGAAGCTGTTTTCCATTTAGATTTGAAACTGGCTGAGTTGTGGCAGATAACACAATAGTATGGAAGCTATTTCTAAAGTAGCTAAAATCCACTTCAGTCGGATTTTTTTTTTGGTTCCTTCGAGCTGACTACTTCCTAAGCGTCTCTGAGTTTCCATTCCTCATTAACATATAATAACTGAGTATACTGTATATTGGGCCCCATATATTTGAATGCTTTATAAACTAGAAGTGGCATTTCAGATCTATTCAGATGATACGTAGTTACCAGTGTTAACATTTGAGAACAATACTGATGTTCATTTCTCCTGTTTTTTTGTAAGAAGTGACTGTAGCACTTGAGTGAGCTAAAATGTCGGTATCTTATATCTTCTGCTGGAGATGTATGCAAGAATTTAGATTCTCTGGACACAATCTTTGTCAGGACACAATTTGTTTGTGGTGGAATAACATGCTTGTTTATTTATCACCTTGATGTGGCTACACAGCTCTGATCTGATTATAGATCTGCTCACTGCTCCCCCCAAGGGGGGATGGGTTAAATGCAGAGAACACATTTCACTGCAGGTTGTACACTGTATAAGATTGTATGTATTTGATTTGATTTGATTAAATAGAATTCAGTTGCATCCATGTGTGCAAGTACACCTGAAGAGTTGATTAACGGAGCCAAAAGAATCAAAGTGATGGGTAGGTTCTGCTCAGATTTATAGTCACTGTTGGAAATAGGATAGCCTTTGCATTCAAGATTTGATCTGCATCAACAGAAGATGTGATTATTCCTAGACCTGATAATCTCAACCCCTTTTCCAACCTGTCTGAAAGTATTTTATCCACAGTGTCTGAAGCTGCACTAAGATCAAACGGTTTCAAAACTGATATCTTACCTGTCGGATTTATGACTCTATACATGATGTACACTTCTGTGTGATGTTTCCCCTCTCCATCATTTTGTATAAAGGCAATTCCACAAGCAATTGGTATATAAAAAATTACTAAGCTAAATCAATACGGCTTTCTTGATGTTTTTGATAAAAGAAAAAGGCTTCTTTTGTGTGAAGAAAGTTCTGCGAGGTAGTACAGAGGTGGCATTATCAGGGAAGCAAACTACACTTTCTTTGTTGGTTTTCCATTGACATAAAGGTAAACAGCATGATTTCCAAGGCAGCAGAGCTTGTGTTTAGACTACACCAAAGGGTCTGAATTTACCTTGGACTCATTGAAAAGACTAAACTACTCGTCTACCAGGCCTGCGTGCTTAGTACACTTCTCTACAGCAGCGAGGCATAGACCGTCTATACGAGTCAGAAACTGTTTTCACCTGAGAGACATCCTCCACATTTGATGGCAAGACCAACTTCCCCACACCAAGGTCTTGAAACAAGCTAATATGCATAGCATGTTTTCAATTCTCACAGAGAGGTGCCTTCATTGGCTATAACACATATCACAGACTCTGACCAACTTGCATTATCAATTTGATTGCACTTTGTTATAATTAAGTAACTGTACAAATAACACACAAGTGAGATTTCCAACAAAACTTTTGTATATACCTTTACTTTACTTTGCTTTTATCCAAAGCGACTTACAGGGAGCTAGCGCTGGGTGTCTGGCTCAGGGACACGCCTGGTAGGGGATGGACTAGGAGTCAGACGGGATTCGAACTCGGCCCCTTTTATGAAAATAAGCTCTTGCTGTTGCCCGCATTGCACCATGGACCATGGACCACAGTGTGCGAACCACTATATAATAAGTGTGTAACTGAGTGAAAAAGAGAAAATTACTTAGTTGTGAATATTATGATTGATAGTTACAACAAGATAGGCAAAATCTGTTGAAACAATATACTGCAGCTCAGTGAGGTCAGCCAGATTTGCAGAGGGGTCTCAACTCATGTAAATTGTTAATAGCAGGGTTTTGTGATTTAAAAGGAGTCAGCATTACTACATGGCAACTGCTTGCACTGAAAGGACCTTTGCATAAAGCAGCATCTTTCCTGACTGGTTGAGAAGTATTAATAAAACCACAGTTTCATTGTGATTCAGTTAAAACCTGCTCAATGCTATTCTGAAGTTTTACACTTTATTTTCTCTTGGATTTTCCCATTGCTGTGTCCTATGCACTGGGGTTGATCAAGTGCTCTGCCTGAATGGGATTGTAGGACAGCGAGTAAATCTGTAGTTGCTGGTCTGTGGCTATCACTCGTTCTTCCATATCTTGGGGAAGTGATTGATTCTTGGTGCGAGAGCTCCAGAGAGGACTACTACTTGCAAATGTATTGTAAGACAGAGAACCCTCTTGTTTTTTTGTGGTTTTGTTAGTGCTAATTAGTTGCAAATTAGCTGTGCAATCACTTCCACGTTCACCTCTAATCAATAGATCTTTGTTTAAAGGGCTACACTCTTCGGGAGAACTTTGTGAAAGTCTACTATAGAGAAAGGGGGCATCTTGTGGCTAACAAACTTCAGCTAACGCCAGGTCTTCCTGTGACTATATAGTGTAGTGACAGGTGGCAGTAGTAGTAGTAGTAGTAGTGTCATCCCTCTCATGTTCAGTGCAGAACTGACACAGTTGTAGGACATCTGCTTTTCCAAGCAATTTAATGTGGACATTCACTTTTTTGCAAGCTATACTCCTCTGCAGCTAATTTATCCAGACTAAAATATATTTATCCTCTGCCTTCAGGGTTCACCCACCCCTCGAATCCCACAAGACATTACTCTGATTGCTGAAATTAGATATCCAAACCATGACATATAATATCAGAACAGGATTTCATTTCAGTGTTCTGTGCTACAAACATCGCAGTCTCTTGATTTATGATTTAAAAATGATTTACACAACTAGTCTATATGGAATAAGATGTATAAAATAACACTTTATAATCAATATAATGAGGAAACATTTTTAAAGTACAGTATATTCAACCTCTTGTTTGTTTACTGAACATAATTTCACAGTCTACATCTTTTTCTTTATACTAAATGCCCCACAGTGTTCACAAGGTAGTTTTTGCTGTTTGATGGTTATGGGTATTTTAATGGTGGGTGGTTGCTGTTGTTGTTGTGAGGCTATAAACACTTTGGATGAAGATGAACTGAAACAATAAAATACTACTACTAAACTCAGGCCCTTGGGACGCAAAACCTCTCTCGGTAAGTGGGTGTTGGACTTTCTTACAGGGAGACCACAAAATGTGCGGGTGGGCAATATACTTTATCCCCTAAGGTTACCGTAAATTAGTAAATGAATAGGAAACCGAGTGGAATCAGTGGAAACAGAACATTCTGTTTGCTGGACCAATTATTTGAATGCTTATGCAGTTTCTTCTGCAAGGTGTGTCATTCTTCATCATCCGTCACTGCAGAGATAAAGTGCTGTATTATTGTGGAAGTCTGACAGCCTTTAGTTAGTCTCTCTAAGTCAAAAGTCAAACTACAGAACTTGATTATTTCAACATTACCTCATATATGTTTGAAGCTTAATAGAAGTATTTACATCTTAACTGTGTCGTGCTTGTTGTGGGTTTGTCATTTTGCCACCACTTGCAATTTCTGTTTAAGCCATCACTGCCAGGAGTGATTAGTCATGAATAATGCATTTCATTTTTAAAATTCAGCACTCAGGGTTTGATTTGCACAGTTATATTTTTTCCTCATCTCTCTTCATGCCTTATCCCTGATACTCTGCCTCCACCCACTACCACCAGCTATTCTGCATTTGTGTTAAATAATTCAAATGGTGCAATAATCAAATGGAATGGATCCTGCAGTCTGTGTATTCACTTCACTTTAACTGCTGTCCCGTTTTTTCCCTGTGAATTATATCTGAGAGGCAAGCTCCTTGCAATTTTTCAGTAGCAAAGAGCTGCTAGCATGTGTGGCTAGCAGGCCAACGAGAGCACAGAGCTGTGGAACAAACTGATTCCTCCAGGCAATCCTTGGCAAAGCAACGCAAGAAAGACTTTTTCTTCCTTCAGTCCACATATGCTGAGGAAGTTAATGGGGGAGTGTAGTGGGTGAGGGGGTGGCCCTGATGGGATTTTCCTCCCCATGACACTGCTGCGTTCGGTGCTTGCGTCAATAAAGCCAGCTTAAATTGCTTAATTATATTATGTAAGCTGTGAGATCAAGGAACATACTGAAAGCCACAGTATGTTCCTAAGCGCAGTGCAGAGTGTGTATCTCTGGCCCACTCAGCTTCAACGTCTGGATGCTCTTGTTCCAACCTGAAATTACCCTTGATGTATTCTGATAATATCAAGAATAAGGCAAACTGTTGTTGGAGTTCCAATGAAAATTCACTTTTCATTACATTGCAGTGATTCTTATAACTCTGTTGCATAAATTGACACTAAATGAGTGTCTATCTTGGTTGTGCGTAGTTTTCACAGCTTTGGCCAGCTGTATTTCACACATATTAATAAAACATGTGCTAGAGGTTTTAAGTGGTCGCATTCTTATCGGCCCCAAATTTTCTGTAGCTGGAGGAGAGAAAACATTTGTGGTGTGTGTATGTGTGTGTGTGTGAGAGAGAGGAGATTAGTATTGACACAAACTCACTGATGGCTTAGTATTCATGCAGTATGTGGTGTTTTAATTGTGTAGTAACATTTGGCATACTGTCATATAATGTAGCTGCAAGTGATTTTGTGCCTTTAATTAACAGCTCATAGAAATGCAGAGCACACACACATTGTTCTCTTCAGAATGACTGGTAGATTTATTTTTGAATCTAACAGGTAAAAGAACAGAATGAAACATACCGGAAAGGAACAATGACAAAGAAGATATGAGCACAGTTCTGTAGTTACTCTGCAGAGGCCAGAACAGTCTCTGCTCTAGCCATATGGCTCACAGAATTACAAACTCAATATGAAACAAATGAGCCATGCAGACAAATTATTAGGGAAGTCAGTTTGGTATTGATTGCACTGCTGTTAAGGAGATTGTGTCAACTCTCTGCTCATTGGTGGTAAAATATTATGCATGTAAGTGTTTGACATTCATTTCTCACTGATCAATATACCCATCAGTGTGTGATATTACACATTATATTCTCAGCCATACTGACAGCCCTTAGATGTCACACATTAGGCCCAAACAAAATGCCTCACAGTAGTTTGATTGTCGAGGTGTATCTTATAAAATCATTCCCCTTTTCTCTTAGTTGTGGTACTGTAGTATACATTTTAGCAAAGAAAAACTACAAAACAGGCATTTTCCGATGCGAGCTGTTAAAAATAACAACCAGGAATGGTCGATAAGGGAAATGCATTCCCTGGGATTGTGGGTCTTACAAGTTGACTGCACACTAATTACATCTCTCGAGGATCCAGGAGAGGAAAGTTTTCAGAAAGAGGGGGAAAGCTGGCAAGGAAGGAGAACTTCATGCTCTGCAGGAGTCGCCATGTTCTCCTCCCTCTTGAAACAAAATATGAATCCTAATATCTCATCAGCAAACAGACGGAGAACACTTGGGGCACATTGTGCTGGTTCATTTATCTCTACTGTGTGTGTTTTCCACACCTTCCTTACTAGATATAAAATGAAATGTTTTGTTCATAAAGACGGTCAACAATGAAACTTTGATTTACGTAAGATTTGCTACACTATCATCTAACGTTAGAAAGGGTTTCTGACTTTGCCATGCCATCAGCTGCTTCGCAGATTTGATTCTTTAGGTGGCAGGAGAATGAAATGAATCATTTCTAGTCCCTTGTATAGGGGTCTGCTAAAAGCTACCTAGTTTCTCTTTCATTAACATTTTTCTACAAAAGTCTTTGTTTATGTGATATTATCCCTCTGTAAGATGTATAAGCTAAGCCGCGCTTGATAGTGGGGTCAGCAGGAAAACAATACAAACACAAAGTCACTAATCAATCACAAAATTTAGCAATTTCACCTCTGAACATCGTATGTAGTTTTCTTTTTTATTTTAATTAATAGACCTGGGCATCCTTAGAACCTTAACCTTACTCACAAAAAGGTTTGACAACTGTAGGTGTTTGACTACCAAATATGTGGTAGGACAAGCAGTCACCACTTTCTCTGTCCTAATAACAGCAGCAATAAGCTAGCTGAATCAACAGCAATAAGGAATTACGTTTATGATGACGTCTTCCTGACAAGAATTTGGACTGTCTTCCATCACTAGAGCTCTGGGGAAAATATCACTCTCTAACGTCTAGATTGAAATAGTGATGTAAATAAAATCTGTGACGACCACAGCAAGTTCCGCAATTTTTGCTCCCTTAGTCACAGTATTTCCGTCACATTCATTTGACCCTGTCAAGTATTAATCCTGTGTTTTTTTTCCATGAAGTCTTTCCGCTTGTGCCATCGCACTGTGTAGATTTTTCTCTACATTTGGAGGAACACTGCAAGTGAATGTCACAAGGTTTAGAATTGCTCATATACATCTATTTATCTAAATTTCCAGAAAGCAATGTCTTTACATACTTCTACACTGTAAAGTTTTTTCTTTATTTTCATTGTTTTCTGTACTTGACAGGAGAGCACATTTTGGAACTTAATTTCAGCTGCCTATCAGCACTTTCATCTTATTTTTCATTAGATTGCTGTTATTATTGGTAACCTTAGAATGCTGCAAGTGATTGTCTGCTGTATCAGGGTTCTGATGTTGCCAAAAGTACATTTGCTTGTGAAACATTTTTAAACAGGTTGACAGTATATGAATCCATGAAACAAAAAGGTGGCCTGGTAGCTCAATGGGTTAGGCGTCAGACTGACATGCAGAAGGGTGCAGGTTCGAGACCCCGTCTGACTCCTAGTCCATCCCTAACCTGAGCCAGACACACTGTAAGTCGCTTTGGATAAAACGTCTGCCAAGCAAAGGAAAGTAAAGAAAGCATAATGTTGTTACTTGGGCACCACAGTGCAACATGGAACAGACTTTATTAATGTATCATTTATATTTATATATACTATCCAGAATGCACAGACATTCAGTCTGTCTGAATGTGATGTTTTTTTCCTGGGCAAAGAACCTGCTGTTACCACAACCAATATAACAGCATTTTTATATGGTGGTCTGGTAGCTCAATGGGTTAGGCGTCAGACTGGGATGCAGAAGGTTGTGGGTTCAAACCCCGTCTGACTCCTAATCCA
>JAUMTR010000025.1:5631182-5649706 GCA_032270685.1 Microctenopoma stevenorrisi | reverse complement strand
AGCCAGACACCCAGCGCTAGCTCCTTGTAAGTCGCTTTGGATAAAAGCGTCTGCCAAGCAAAGTAAAGTAAAGTATATAAAATATTTAATTAAACTAATCGCCTTGACCAAGGGTTCTGTGCCTTTGAGAAGACTGTTACTTAATTTGCATTTAAATGGAAAAACACTGACCAAAACATTTTGCTAGTTAGTAAGATGACTTTCTGTCAGCTTGGGTGATTTGCTATGATTTACTGCTTTTGAAATGTTTGATTTGTGTGCCTAATGGTCATTTCCTCTCCTGTGTCTTGTTATGATTAATTGTTTGATTGTGTGATGAAGCCCACCCTGCTACTCTCACACTCGCCATTTGCCAGGTAGGAAGGTTACATTTGCAGTGTTGCGGTGGAGACTTTTTCCTCAGAATGGACATGAAGTCTCATTTTTCATACTCCTCAACTACCGAAGTGGAACGCTCATTTCAAGAGGTGAATTGGCAGTCATTGCGAGAAATCAACCCTTTAAATTATGAGGGCCTCTGTTGTTCCCACATTACCGTGTCCACTATTAGTGGCTTTAAAATTGTAATTACATTCTGGTAATTACTATAGTACAGTAGTAATTTATGTGACACGCTCATCGCATTTGTAAAAGCCTGTTGACTATATTTAAGATGATTATTTTGGCTGTGTTGCGTCAGTTATGAATTTATGCAGAAACTTTAAGGTAACGTTTTTTAAAATCCAATGTCTCTTACATGTCTTTTATACTCTGTTGATGCATTTTGCATCTTTTTGTCACCTTTGTGGCCAAAAAATGTACATGCACAAAAATGGCTTTAAAATCATTAATATTATTTTCTGCTTCTGCTTTTTTCCTTTTTTTAAACAACATCCACCCTGCTAAAAAAATTCAAACATTTAAATGTTTACAGGATTTTAACCCTCTAAATGCCAGGAAATAATTTAAACTTATTTACAATTTTCTAACGCCCTTCCCCAAATAATTTAAATGATTTTACACATAACGAATTGAAGGGAGATGGGGCTTTGATGTTTATTAGAGTCTTGGATATTTCAAGAAGTTTAGCAGCAGGAAATGATTGCATTAGTATTTTTTTTACATAATGTCAAATACTCCCTCTGGACACCTCTTTGTGACCATAAAGGCCTCATTGACTTCCATCGAAACCACATTTTTTTATCTCACTGCCATGACAGTGTCATTGTCATGTCTCCTCCAGCCCTCATGTGTCCTTTGTTCCTCCCTCACCTTAACCACTCCCCTCTCTCTCCACTTTCACTCCCTCATTATTTCCAGGTGTGCCTCATTATCAATCAGTCCTCTCACTATTTAAGCCTCTGCACTTCCCCTTTCCTTTGTCAGTTCATACTCAACTCATCATGCTAACAGTCACTACGCTCCGCTCCCTTCATGTACGTTGGTTTTGGGTTCAGTTTCTTATTTCTCCCTTCTGTCTTTCACCTTCTCTTTGTCCCTCTGTGTCTGTTTAATCCCCCTGTCTGTTATTTTCAGTAATACCATTTTGCCTCTTATGAAGCGTGATTTTTTGTTCCATATTGCTTTCTAAGTT
Organism: Microctenopoma stevenorrisi; assembly: GCA_032270685.1. Taxonomy (NCBI): domain Eukaryota; kingdom Metazoa; phylum Chordata; class Actinopteri; order Anabantiformes; family Anabantidae; genus Microctenopoma; species Microctenopoma stevenorrisi. Next base: position 5,648,133 of record JAUMTR010000025.1, on the reverse strand, counting down.
ATTTTACAATAAAGATTCTTTGTTTGAATCCTCTCTTGTCCCTGGTTTGCATTTGGGTCCTCCATTTCGTGCATGTAAATGACAGACAGCAGTTCCGGCTCAGCCCATTTTGCGCTCTTGAAGGGAATACAACTTGGCGCCCCCTTACTCAACCATAACCGCTTGTACCAGGATGTGAAGCATGTCCATTTGAAGGTGACGAATGCACATGCTAGAGACAGAATGCTTGAATTAATGCTTATGACATATGCTAATAATATAATATTAATGCTGTTTTTAGGATGAGTGGTGTACTTTGTACACAGTGTTCAAACTACATATTACTGGAATTCCACATTTACAGTATATAGTTAATTTGCTTTATAGCCAGTGCACAGAAATGTTGGTGGGACCAGCGACCAGTGGTCGAGGATACCTAAGGAGAGATACAGAGAGAGAGAGAGAGAGAGAGCACAACTAGGGGAGAGAGAAGACATGTTAACAACATGTAATTATTTCATGGTAAGAGAGAGCGAGACAGAGAGAGAGAGAGAGAGAGAGAGAAAAGGAAGAGAGGAGCTCAGAGTGTCAGGAAAGTCCACAAGAAAACTAAACTGCATAGATGATGAGTGACCTGATCCATCTCTAACTATAAGATTTATCAAAAAGGATTTCAGTGTTTTCAGTCTAACCTTAAAGGTAGAGAGGGTGTCTGCCTCCCGAACTTTAAGTGAGAGCTGGAGAGGAGCTTGATAGCTAAAGGCTCTTCTCCAGTCTTTTCAATCCATAGCCACAAATGCATTGATAGAAACTTTAAAATATTTAAATAAATAAATCATTTGTGATATGAACTAAAAAAATACGCTGTAGCCACTATAGTAAAAGTCATGGTAACCGCTTTTCATCAGAGGCACAACAGAGGCACACAGCATCTATGTGCAAGCCTGAATGAAAGAAAATAAACGTAAAGTTTTGCTTCAAATTCACTTTGTCTCTTGTGATGTTAACTGACAAAGGCCTGTAGTTGTCCTTTGTTTTAATTTCATTTGATGGTAGCTTGCTTACTAGCATTTCAGTGTCAGCTTGGCCATGGAAGCAGCTAATAATGCAAATGCACAACTTTGTGGGAGTAATCACAAAGACACAAAAGAAGGAAGATGTGGAAGAGCAAGTGGTCTCTGAAATACTTTGTCAGCTGAGTTGACTTCTCCTGGCATGGGTAAGGTGGTCTGAAGCTCTGAGCGCCATGTGTACTATGGCAAGCTGTAATGGGAAGCAGAGTCATTATTATCTAATTAGGCAGACTAATGACGTGCCACAGAAAGCCATAAGGCCAAGTTAGTCTCCTCTGCGCCAGTCTGTTTTTCACTCTCATAGGGGAAAATATACCCTTAGTTGTTTTCCATTAACATTAATAAAAAAATGCAATAATTAAGTAGAAGTATTGTTGGAAACATAATTATTCAGTTTTTATGTAAAATAGGATTTTTTTTAAATGTAGTTCCGTTGTTTACTCTACATGATTTAGTCATGGAGTCAGTGAATCATGCGAATGGATTGATTGATTCATAGGCATAAACTGGATTGGGGTGTGATGAACAGGACAGCTGTACATGTTATGCTTTATGACTGATGATAGAATGAGTTAAATATGACATCTGAAGAAGTTAATACTATCCCAATAATATCAAGTAAATTAAATCAATATCACAGTAGAAAATTTGGTTATTCTTTAAGTGTTCTTGAGCAAGAGGCTAAATCCCTACCAGATCCTTTCCGTGTTTTGATCTAATCAATGATCTCTGACCTTTACATAATTAAATAAATTATAAAGATTGTTTTTCATATCCCTGACACAGGGTAATAATTATGAGACCGAGTGTCATTCAGGAGGTTTGTGACAAGAGAAATAAATGAAATCTTAATGCTGCAGGAGTTAATGAAGATGTTATGATTTACCTTCTCACACACCCTGATCACGCTCTATAGAGCTTTCCAATAGTGGTTCCCCCATTTCTGCCAAACTGTTATTGGTCCAGTCTATAAAAATTCCTGCATGTAGGCATTTTTCAGTTACGTTTGAGTTGCCAGACATGCATCAGGTCATTATCCTCCATTGTTCATTTGTTTGCCTTGAAGAACACCATAAAGTTCTGCTACCAGCCGTCATGCAGTCAGTCCTTCCACTTCATCTATTGTTGATGGTCACTGAAAGCATGCAGCCTTTGTCTGCGTCTCCGTCTTGTGTGTTTACGTTAGGTATGATAATGTTAATGGTAATGGTAATATTGCAGTCACAACATAACACACTTTTGTTGTTGATCTGTTAAACAAGATAAAATACTTGATAACATATATCTTAATAATTCCTTAAGTAAACCTGTGGAAATCAAACACTCAGTGCAGTGTTTATTTTATATGACAGGCATGACCGACACTGTATAAACTAAATGCCACAAAGAATTAACATGAATAATAATGTGGTCAGTACAATGGTAATGAAGTGAGTGTGTGTGTGTGTGTGTGTGTGTTTGTGTGTGTGGAGGTTAGTTGGGTTAGTGTCAAACTTACTTAATATAAAGCAAATTGTAAAAAAAAAAATTACACAAGTCACTTGGACTTGTGCTGCAATAAAGAAGCTGTTAGAGGATAGTAGGATATTCTAACTACCATCTACTCTTCCTTTTCCCAGGGGAGTCTCTTTAATGAGTACAGTATTTTGCCTCCAGCATACATTGCTACACATTATCGTCTTACATAACACATAGTTCTTCATATATCAAGGCTGATGCTGATATTACAACTTTAATCTATATATTTGCAATATATTCTGTGGATTGTACATATATTGATTTCCCCGCAAAAATAAGATCCAGACAACTGGAGCGCCCTCTCATGCAACAGTTCTAGCATCCTCAGGACTTCATGAAGAGTAAAAACCAATGTATTCCTCCGTTTTTATAGTAACCATATCACAAACCTGGAGCCAAAAACAAAGAATTGGGCCAACATAAATTCTTCTTTAAATATAAATCAATGTTAGCCTGGGTGACAGTTACGAAGTCATCATACTACTTCCTGGGGTAAAATTATTTTACCATGACATCTTGGATTCTGCCCCTTGACAGTTTGAGGCAGGAAATTAGGCAATTTTGAAGTGCCAAATGCATACAAGCTGGCAAATTTAACTACAGAAATTAAGGACAGTTGCTGTGAATGCAAACAGACAAGCGCATCACCATCAAAGTGCTTTGTCAAGGGGGAGATCTGAGGTGTGTGTGTGTGTGTGGCTGTAATTCCTCCTTCACAGGAGGAGCTGCTTTCTGAAGTTGTGTACAGAAACCGTAACATACGCAGCAAGCAGTGTAAATGTTTGAATGAGTTGGGTATATCTTATGTAATGTGGAAACTGTCCCAGTGCTCTTCTACAAAGGCAAGGCCTGAATTAGTTTAGTATATTCATAAAAACACACGATGATTCATTCATAAATCATCAAAGTTGCCCTGCATTGTGGAAAACATCACTTCGTAAACAACAGACTATTAATGTTGAAAATGAGGCTGTATACTGCCGGCAATTATTGAGGCTAATATATCCAAATGAAATTGCACTGACCAAACAATGAACAGGGTTGGAGTCCACATGTAACCTTTGTCAAAACTGAAATGTAAATGTACTCATGAAGAATGGTCTCATAAGTACTGTATTCAAATATTTATGCTTAATTAAAATTTTTATACAGTATATTAATATTGAGTGTGGTTTGGAATTTCTTTCTACTATTCGTTTTGTAGCAATGCATCAAACACTAACTGCTGCATGTTTTGTGAAATCCTTATCTGCGTAGTTTATTCCAAATCTGTCAGGCTCTTTTCTTTCAGTCAATCAAAATACAAAAAATAACACGTACCTTTAAAGTATGCACAAGGTTGTGAAGGCCTGGTGACACAGTGGTTAAGGCGGAGGGCTGGGATGCAGAGATAGCAGGTTCGATTCCCAGCTGCAGCACCCAGCCCATCTCCCCATACTAGGTGTGTCCCTGAGCGAGACACCCAGCGCTAGCTCCCCGAGCGCCGCCTGTGGCTGCTCACTGCTCCCCTCAGGGAGAGATGGGTCATCTTCTACTTCTACTTCTGGTACATCTATATTTGCATTAGATTTTAAGTTAACTGTGCAAATGCTAACTTTAGTTAACATGTTTATAATGTGTTCCTACGTGGCCAGTGTGTTATTGTTTGTTTCTCAGCAGTAGCAGTCCTTTCATGTATCTGACTGTATATGGGAACACATAATATTCATTTCAGTAAAAAAAATCCATAAAATGTCTTCAACCTCCACATTTATTTTGGTGGTTGCATCAACACATGCTTTGTATTATTGCTGTCTGTTGTTTACAGTATTGCCTTCCTACTTCCTCTGCATTATATTTGTAGAACCAGGGTTATCTTTAGATACAACTGCTGAAAAACTTTATTTTCTTGTCAAAAAGAAAACGCCTGTCAAAAACTTGTGAGTCATGTATGTAATTTTCAAAGAAATTTTCAACACAGACTGCGTGTTATCCTGAAGTCAGCTTTCCACGTGTGAGATTAATTTACATTAACCCGTATCAAGCACATGCATTCCCTAACATGCACTGTTGAACTGCTACCACTGCACTGTTCCCTCAATTTACCTTACCTTGGAATCTGCAAAAGAAGGATTAGCGGCCGAGATAAAGGGGCCAAGCAGGGACAACTACAGAGAGTGAAAATGCAGCTCACTCAGGAGTTTCCTGCCAAATGTCGTGAAGTACATTTTGTGCTTGTTAGCCTGTGGATACTATTCTGTACAAACCTGGAAGATATGATCCTGTTTATATCATGGCCACCTGTCATCTTAGATGCCACTAAAGTGTCGATCTTTCATTTACAGCTCTTTACACTTTACACTTTACACAGCGTCCTACTTTGATGACCATTCAATCTCAGCCTTAGAATTTAATGTGTTGGTTTAATTAGACAACATCTTTAACAAGGACTCAGGCAGGAGATTTATAAGCTTGTCAAGTTTCAAAAACTGGCGGAGAGAATTCTTAGGTGATTGCCATGGAGCTCGAGTCAGAGAACAGTGATGCTTCCTCTGTGACTGTATTATTATAACAGTCCTTTCAGAGGAGGTTGCATTAGGTGAGATTGCCTTTCTCTTCCTCCTATGTCCAAGACACAGCCTGCCTGCCTCTGTCTTGCTCTGAACCTGCATTTTCTTCACAGCTCTTTATTTCCTGTGTGGTTTTGATCAAATATCCCCTCTTCTCTTCTCTATTTTGCCCTGCAGCTGCCCCTTAGACCCAGGCTGCTAGCTTTACTTTGTGTCTCTTTCCTTTTCCCAATACCTTTTGTATTTGAAGTTCACAACATAGTGTGGGACTCAAATTTCCTGCTACTAATAAAACAAATATACACAAATATACTTCTTATATCTGACTAAAACTTAAATCAGCAAACTAATCTTACTCCAGCCCACACTGTTCCCATTCTCATGCTCATGCATTGGAAGTGCGAGAGCACATTATGACAGCAATAAAGCCTACCCTGCTCCACACTGCTGAAATTACAGTGTTTTAGTTTATTATTTTATATAACAGGGAGTGTTTGGTATCTCTCTCACAGACGCACGTGCTCTCTGCTGTCTAATTGTCTGGTGATAAGTGTGTAATGAGTTTCTGATATAAAGGCTCTATATGTCTTGCAAATTTGAAGTATTGCTGCACAGGAATTTAAGCATGACAAATGAAGTGATTGTTTTTGTGTTTTAGGGCTTCATCCACCACTGTGAGTCTGCCTGCCAATTTAATCCCCATTTTGAGACCTATCAGCAGAATTAGGAGTCACAGTATTTAGCTCCTGATTTCCAACTCGCTATAGAAGTTGATTAGAATAACACACAATAGAAAATATCTTTTTTAAATCTAAGGTCTGAGCAACTATATTTTCTCCAAAAATGAAGAAATCAATTTAGGATTTAATTTAAGTGTTTCAAATATCTATTTTATGTAAGGACACAGTAAAGCAATAATAAATAAATGTATTCATGTATGTAATTAAATGTATTTATTTGATAATTAAAACATGTTTGTACATTATCAGTTTACTTAAGGTGCAGATTTTATTGGATACATTACAATCAATTAAAGTGAAAGATTTAGTTGTAATAAATCTCTTACCAATTGATTTAATTGGATTGAAAAATAAATTGGGAAGCAATTAGATGACAACAGAGTCCTATCAAGATCCAATCAGTGGCTTGATGAGAAGCAATCCAGATTAAAGTGAAGAAGAAAACCAGCTTTCACCATCAAAGTTTTTGGAAATTTCCTCTTTTTAACTTGCTAAGTGTGTAATTGAAAAGGTTAAATCACAATAACGTATCATTAAAGAGTAGAAAATATTTTATTAATTCTATTGAGAAGGCTTTGAAAACATAATAGAGCACTGGTGTATCTGATGTGGGAAATTAAAGCGGAATATGCCCAAATAAGAACCCAAATTGCCCCATTTATATCAGTTGTAATAGTTTAGCAACTGCTGTGTGCTGTGGGATGGTATGAGTCTGAGTTGTACCGAAAGGCACCCTCTAAGCCCAGCATTAATCTTCCCTGGATTAATACAATTTTAAAGCTGTGCCAGTATGTTGCATGATGACAGACCAAGTACTTAGCAACACATGTTTTATGGTTTTGAGCAAATCTCCACGTCAGTGTTGTTGCTTTAGAATAAGATGGAGATGGAGCCAAAGCAGAATTACAAAAACATGCCACAAGAGCATAGCGCACACAATGTTATCTGATTTAGGAAATGGCTTAGACTAGGCTTAAACCTTACACTGTAAAGTGCCTCGAGATGACTTATGTTGTGATTTGGCACTATTTAAATTGAACTGAATTCACTTGAATGGGTTTACCTGATCTGACTACTGACCCATACCTGCTGAGTGTCAATGAGAACATATAGTATGCTACAGCAAGATTTTCAGAGGGATGGACAATATACCACTGCCACACATGCAGTGGTATAAAATGTGCATCAGTCATTCTTTTCACAACAATATTTTTCTATACTGTCACCAGCGAGTACTTTACTTTACTTTATTTTATGTGGTATTCACCTACTGCATCATTTCCTTTCAATGTCTAAATATTGCCATAAAAAATAATGGAAACGGCTACTTGTTATGTTCAATTAATTTGCAACAGCAAATAATTTGTGAAGGAAACATGAGCGAGGGGAGTATGTTTTTCATGAATGCAACTGCAAATCTATTGATGCTAAATATATTAGTAAAATGTACAGGAAAGTCCGAATGCTTAGAGAAAAATATCTCCTCGCACACATGCAATTTTAGTTTTTTACTGGAATCCTGCAAGATGCAAGTTTAAATTTCACATATTTGATTTTGACGCTGTTTAGTTAGTAATTAGTTTTGGGGGAGCTAGTTGTAGTGCTGTTAAATATATCTTGATAGAATCTCTTTGCCTTTGCTCTATGAACTTGTAGCACCAAGAGATACTAATTAAGCCTTTAGTCACATTAACATTGTTATTCATGTGGCTAATCTTCTATATGTGTCATTAGATTTCTTTGAACTTCCAAATCCACAGTCTGAGACTGATTTAAATCTCATCATTTGTGTTCAACTCGCAGAGATTTCAATTAAATCAATGTCAGCGAGGGATTCGAATCTGACACTCCGCTTTTCCACCTCTTCCTCTCAGCTGTCAGCCAGCAGCAGGGATCCCTTTGTGCCAGTTGATTAAAAAGACACACCAAAGAAATAAGTCACTCCTGCTGTCCCCTTTGACAACAAATCATATTTGTATGCTGGACATTAAGACAGCAGGGGAACTTTTGTCGTGGGGGTGGCATGAGTGGGCGTGTTAATTCAGATAACATCTGTCATCTTTCTGATCCGATAGCTCATCCATCAGCGAGGCTGGAGGCGTCACAAAAGTCCTCTATGAAGTGATTATTATTCTAAAAGGGTGCTCTTTGAATTTCAGCCAAGTGGTCGTCTGCAAGGTAGACAGACTCTCTGTTGAAAAGAAGAGTACTTCTGACATCTGGGGATGTATTAAGGAGTCTTTTTTTTCATCTTGAATAAAAGCAAAACAAGTGGCCAGAGAGAGAACAGTTGATGTATCTTAGAGACAAGTGCTGGGGAATACTCAAGCGCAGCCGCACTTGTCATCAGACCTCCCTTTTGGGGGAAAAGAAAAAAAGTTAACATCATTTCATCTGACAGAGAGATGACTGACATATTTGTGGTCATAGTGCTAAAACTCTAGGCCTTGGAGATATGGATGACCTATCAATGAAACACTGTGCTGGGAAAATACACACTCCAGCATTATATTGAGTGTTGGCATAGAAACCAGGTGTACACAGTTTAAAGAGTGTCTCTTAGTTAAATTTGGAAAAATGGTGCTTGTCTTGTGGACACACTGGCCACTCGGTGGACACTTTTAGTAAAGACACACAACTTCACCTCTGCTACACAGAAGCAAATGTGTCTCTTGTTACGTATTCTTATTTATTATCTTTTGTGTCACAAAGCACCCGTTGCTTATTAGACAACTTAGCCCTATACAGTATGTCATATTACTGAGGAACAAGAGGAAGACGCATCATGCCCTGTGAAACAGATGGTCACTTTGGGATGGCTGAATTTCTCGAACCCTGTCTGCTAAAAAAAAATGTTCCTACACAACAAAACCTGCAATAGCAGATACATTTTTTAGAGAAGATAATTTCAACCAAATTACATTTTGTGCTACCTTAATGAGGATATGTTGACATATAACGTAAATAGCAGGCGGTTCGTTTTGGAACAAATACATGTTGGAATTCTATCAGCTGTCTTTTCTGCAGTTATAGCTAATGTTAGATAACATAGACGATAGTGAAATGCAAGATGCTGATTTTATAGCTTTAAAGCTCTAGCGACTAATTTAAAAAGAAATTATTTTCTATGCTGGATGATATTGTTTTACCACTCAAACGAATATGTTTTCAACTTCATTATATTCAGTTACAGTTTTCTATCTTTAATATGCAGTATTTCTATTTCATGTAAATATTAATTTGATTTTTAGCACAAAAGATCAATATTAATAGATACTTTGTTGATCCTCTTTGGGAAATGTCAGACTTAACTTTACTTTGCTTGGCAGGATGTCAGACAGTAGTCGTTGGTGCATACTACATAGACACATTGCTTGGCAGGACTGAGAATCAAACTGCTCACATTCTGGTTTCTTGGCCAGTCTATTGTTTTCACTTGTCTGCCGAGATGGTAAATTTCTCTGATCCTCAGTTGTGATTTTTGCAGAAACGTATCGTTAATGCTCTGGAGTAATCTGAAAATGCATATTTATCACAAAGATGACTGCATGGCAAGATTTGACATAGCGTGTGTCTTAATCTGGTTTGAGATGAATGTTTTGAAACTAGTGCAAGACCAGGGACTGAGCAATATATCAGTGAATTTGAGCTTTTTAAAAACTTTTCCAACACTTATATCTCTTAGGTCTGATATCTCATTTGTCTGATGTTCTGCTCTCCCTCAGGCACCACACGGCATCTGCCAAAATCTGTTACACTAAACTGGTTCAATATACCAGAACTTCAGAGAGCTTTTTTTAGTCTTTCATATTAATCTAAAAAAGTTATGAGAAAAACAGTTTATATTCTTATGACTTTTCATAACTGGATTTGCAAGATATCATCTTGTTTTCTCTCTGAAAATAGGCTTAAACATGATATCATGTGACCAAGGGAGTTTAGGTTTCTCATAAAGGTGGGTGCAAACTACGGCTGCATCCCAATCCTATCCCAATCCTAGCCAACGGAGGAGAACAGTGTGTCCTTTTTTGCCCCATAGAAGATGAGTGATGATAATAATACTAATGACTTATTTTATTCCCTTGTTTATTTAATTTTTACTTCAATGTGACGAGGTGCTGTTGAATCCTCCTGTCACCCAGAATCACTAATGAATGTGACCGTGGTTTAGTTGGTAAATTTGCCCATACTTACATTTTCTTCAGTGTCTAAAAATCAATTACCTCATTTGTGTCTACACAACTTGCATGATGCATGTTGTCCTAACGATAAATAAAATCTATTAGTAAGTTTATTACTTTTATTTAATGTTTACTCTTAAATGAACAAAAATCACGTGGCAACAACGATTAACATTTTCACCATAGATGATGTAAAGAAGGCATTAGTAATAATGTCATCCCTAACAAATAAACAGGAAGAAGAAAAGAAAAGAGCTAAGGAGAATAAAAGCATTATGTAGCACAGCGGCCATATAGCTATTGACTTTGGGATAGGAAAGCATATGCAGCAGGACAAGAACGGAGGGAAAAGAAGCAGGACACGAGAGGACAGAGGGCAGCAAGACAGAGGTGTGATCTGAAAACAATAGCCATGACAAAAGTAGGTAGGTCTAGGGGGTGGCTTGGTGTAATTAGTGGGACGAGCTACTCACAATGGCCACCATCCATCCAGACAGCACAAACAGACACAGGGGGGTCCTATCCCAGCCTTGGGCACTGCTTCCTGAATTGCTTACGTGTAAAATGGGCATTGTGGAGCACCATATACAGATAGATACAGATTAATAGCTTTAGCCAGCCAGAAGTCTCTCTCTCTCTCTCTACCTCTACATAATACTTATCCTTCAACATCAAGTAGCAATTTCAGTTTTTTTTTTGAGCAAAAGGATTAGTCGATTTATCTTTGCCACTGGGAAACACCTTTAGATCCCTACTGCAAAGTATCCCCATTGCTTCCGGTACTAGAGATGATCTGGATCCAAGCTATAAATATATTATTTGATTATGCAACATTTAGTCATAAAGTCAAAGCTTTCACTAATCAGTGCAGTTTTGGGATTCCTATCTTTTTCATGGTGAACCACATGTTTTGCCACATACACAGAAGCCATTTGATCGCTGTTTCCTGCCTCTTAAAAGAACAACAAAGATTGGAAATTTGAAATTTGATAGGCCAGAAGCAGAGAGAGAAGCCTGCAGCTTTGTCTGAAATCGTGCCATTCTGATCCTTTAGCCTGGTGCTCAACCTGTTGCAATCTGGTGAAGCTTATGTCTTTGATGTTTAAATGTTGCTCATGAGTTACAGCTATTCCTTCCAGATAGTAAATGTTCTTTCCTGCAAATTCTGACATAAAACTAAGGAAAATCTTCATTTCCATACTGCAGATTTTGATAGAGAAATGGGTTTGTCTGATTGTTTATTCTGACCTGCTTTTTTTTTATAATCTCTTTTACATACTAAACTGAGTAATTGCATCATAATTACTCAGTTTCCAATACACTGCGCCACATGATTTCTTGTGGATACTGCATTTTGTTAATTACCACTACCTCAATCATTTTCAGTTTCAGCATTTCCATTCTAATGTTTGATGTGCTAGTTAAAAATGTTCATTAAACTGGTATATAATATCGCAATAATAGGCAGAGAGCTCATATTTAGTTGCAGCTACCAATGCCTTAGGTGCTTTTTAAGAGCATAAATTGTTTGAGACACAGTGCATGGTGAAGGGGAAATATCTTAAAAAATAATTTTATTGTTTTTGTGTGGTTTTAAGTGTTTTCCATCTATCAATGCAGGTGTCAATTTCCTTTAAACTGCCAGCATGCATGTCAGTTGGGATATCAGTCGAACATAACATAACAGCCAATTTTTTTCATCTTGCTATTGACATGGGTCTTCTACAATTACTTGCTGCTCACATTGCCTTTGGGCTATTTATTATTGATCATAAAATGGTCCTGTTATAATTGATAACAGTCGCACGCTGTGGATATGACCGTCCTGACTGAGGACATAAAGGGACCGCAGTGCCCACCTGATGTCATGCTTGCCGTAGCGTTCTACAGTTACACAATAACACAGTGACACAACTGCACTCCATTTACCTTTTTCCCCATTTTATACAATCTCATAAAAAAGATTATTTAAGCACTTCAGCAATGCTAGATGCTCTGTTACCCTGGCAACCAAATTCACCCACCACTATTACGTGCCTGGGGCCTAGAGCTTGTACAATATTGCTTCACTTCTCTTCTCTCCTACACTTTTTTTCTCATGTATTGGTATTATTATTTGTGCCTTTAAAAAACTGCATCCAGTAACATTACTGGCGTTTTTATTTCATTAATAAGTCATACAGAAAAAGTTTATGGGGATGGTGCATTATAACTAAGCTAGATAATATTTGAATGATAAGCACATACTGAACGTCCTGCACCCTTAGTGGATCCTTGGATTTGTTATAGACTGAGGTGTTCCTATAGTGCACTTATCCCACCAGCTGCTAAAAAGTAAAGGTTAAAAACAAAAAACCCAGAGAGTGGTTCCTATGTTGTCCTCCTGCAAACATCATCTGAGTATGCTTTTACACTTTAATTAGGGACAATATGTGACAGAGTTGCCAGAGACAATTTTCACAATACACATGCAACAGAATCTAAAATGGTGTCCACAAAGTTAAAAGTGCAGATGTAATGATGGCTGATGGGGTTTGTGGCTTTTAGAGGTTGTTGGGCCGCAGGCATGCCTCTGGAAATCCCTGAGGTCAGTTACAAGACACATTTAGCAGGAAACAACCATGTGTTGCTCCTGTCACAGGGCCCTAGATGAAGTCAAAATGTCACACATTTTAACATATAACCTTTACATATAAATTTGCAAATTGCTTGACTACAGAAGACACTTTATATCGTAAAAAATAAATTAATCATCAAATTAAATATTCTCCCCTTTTTTTTCCAGTGTTTGCTTTAAACAATATGGTATGCTTCAGTACAGTTTTTTTTTTTAGCCTACAAACAAAAATGTACTAGACTATACTAAATAGCAATTACATAAAAAATCCATTGAATTTACCAAAGTTGCTCTTTATTCAGTTCAGTCACAGTCCGTGTCTGGAAAGCAAGGATGTCACTGGGGTTTATTTTTTGTCAAAATTAGTCATGGCATTCATCACAGTCAGTTCTGTTTTAAGCCAGGGCAGGTCAAAGAGATGTCCGTGGATCTGTGTTAGCCTGGAGAAGGCTTCATGCATAAAATGTTTCAGGTATGTCTGAAACTGCTGAGGGTTGATGATTCCGTATCAGAATCCTCGACGTATTCATCATGGTGTCCTAATATGTGCTCAAATTGCTCCTTAAACACCATGCTGACTGGAACTATTGCACCTTGTCGAGGCCACACTAGGAAGATACTGTCAGATATTGTCAACCAGCTGCATGTGCGTATAGATAAAAAATACGCTGCTAGGACATTAGGATGCACAAAAAGACCTCACATTCCCAGAGCTTCGATGCATCTTGAGTTAATAGTAAGTTATGTTGACGCATGTAACTATGTATAAGTAAAGCCTCACCTTAACTTTAGAACCCCACATTTGAACCCCATTTAGTCCAGAAGCTTTATCCAGACATTATATTTCCTCCAAACATCTGATACGAGCAATGTCATCAGCCCAGCCCCTCCAGTAACATTTTCAAGTCTGTAGATTGTCTTCTTGACACCAGTGGCTGTCACGGGCACAGCATCGGCTATAGCTGAGTTGCAGTCCTCACATCTGTAGTTTTTTCCCACCATGACGGCGACATATTATGCTCTGTTGATCTTTTTATTACCTCTGCCATCAGTTCAGCTATAGCACTACTGCACTACTTTTGTATTTTCCCTGTCCCGTAAAGGTGCTAGTGCAAGTCTTTGATACGCTCTGCTAGAAAGCAAAGGAGCTCGACATAATTACCATTGCTTTTCGACTCACTGCTTTAATTATGCCCCCTAAATGAAAGCTCTTCTTTACCTAGAAAGATGACCTAAACAAAGAAAAAAGTTGAACCTAAACTCTGTCCTGTTAGCTAGCTCCATTAGCTACCTTAACTTTGTAAGCTAACTGAGCGTAAGGTCAAAAAAACTTGTGATGTAAGCAACTAGGCCAGCTAGAAGCAACATTAATAAGCACTGCACTGGAAGAAGGTGGAAGCAGCGCAGCTGAGGGATAGAAATATAGTTTTCTGATTCTGACATAGAGGGCTTTGCTGGCCTTGACACTATTGATCCTTGTATACTTCAAGATTGATTGGGAACACCAATTTGGCATCTCTGGCCAGGCCTCTGGCAATGTTTTCCTTATCTAATGGTACTTGTTCAGGCATTAAGCCTCAAAAAAAGAAATATTTCTTCAGGAGATGATTACCACAGACTTGTATTTTGTTATGTAGCCCTGAAAAATATAACTTGTTGAAACTGTAATCATCCAGGAGCAGAGACTTAGATTATTTGACAAGAAAATATGCTGAAGCAAGGAAGTCTGGATCCAAATTAAAGCCCTTTGGCAGGTATATCGTTAGGAGAGTGGCTGATAGACTGGAGAAGTCCATTATAGTTCCTGTCAAGGCTGTTATCTCTTTTAAAATGACCAAGCCTGACAACACTGATAGTGTATCGCTCTAGAGAGGAAGAATTGTTTTGTTTGGGAGTGAGATGCTTTCCTACTATTACCTATTCATGACATGGAATCAATAATCCCCTCCTGCACAGTGTGCTGCTCCTGGGTCTAAGGGAATATTTTTACGTACTCCTTCTTATGTTTAGACACAAACTGTTACAGACTCTAGAGATAAGACAATGCTGTAGAAAAAGTCCTGCTTTGTTGTTTATTCTGTGGCAGACAATGCAAAATCCTTTTTTCTTTGTTTTGTTTTTGTTGAATTTAATGCATGTCATCAGCTGTAAAATAAAATAAAATAATACAATGAACCTGATGATGAAAAAGCCAAATGAAGGACACTAGTTTATAGGTTGAGGGAAAACCTCAACTCAAATCTAGTTTTTCTCCCTCCTGTGTTACTGGAACTGGCGTTAATATTGTGTGTTTGATCACTATGATCACCAGCCACTTTAGTGCTCAGCAAAATTATCCAGCTTATAGTAATCTAATTCAACTTTAATTGACTTTAACCAGACAATCAATGGAGCTATAAAAATTAATCTGAACGCAGTGGTTAGTCAGTTAGCTGTGGCTGTCGGGCTCAGCAGTTCTACAGATCGGTACCTCAGTACCTTTTGAAATATGTCTAAAGAACCATTTCCCCATGTTTTATTTAATGCTGTATATGTAAAAAGCATCATACTCGACTAAAGGCAAAATAATACTCGAGTCCTGTAGAGTTCAGTTCAGGAAAAAAAACCATTTTGATAAAATATACAGCCACTGGCCATTTAGGCACACAGACCTTTGTTAAATAAAGTGTCTAACAATTGATGGACTTTTTTTCCAGCAATAGTCAATGTATTGATATTCTGTAATTACTTGTAGTGTATACTGCATGGTTTTATTAGCATGGTCAGCCAATCCCACACTGGATTCAAATTACCTTCACAAGCACAATGGGTTCACATGAAATGAGGGATGAGACAATCCAGTTTTAATGTATTTCATTTAATGTAGGTGATGTCAGCCTCCATATTTAATGGTCACTCTCTCCTAGATCTCTAGTACTAGTTAACACCTAATGCAGATTAGCTTCTGAAGGAGTGTTTTCTTTAATATATTATAGTATTGTTTAAAAAACACACATTACTTGAGGTATATTTGTTGACTGACTATGTGTGTTGACTCTGGCCCATCTTCTAATGGTTAATTTCAGCAGGTAATTTATTATGTCACAAAGCAGAAAAAAATGTAATCTAGTTCCACTACCATGACAGTCAGTCTAGTACTTTTTGATGACCTCCACAGTCACCAGCCCTTAATCCAACAGTGCCCCTCAAGAATGAAGTTAAAGGGATGATTTGCAGCATTAATGTGCAGCTGACAATGGCCAGAGGCTAATATATCAACATAGCTCAGAAGTGTCATTCATTATTCAGGAAGTTCCTGATGACAAAAAAGATTTTAGGTCATTGAAGGGTCCATGATCGATTCACATTTGAATAAAAGTGAACACATCAGTAAAAAAATATAGATTCAGACTCATTATTGTCAAGCTGCTAAACTGTTGCAGTTTTTACTTAGAAAAAACATTATCATCTGTTAACTACTTCTGACTGTTAACAAATGAAAACACTATACATGATGCATAACCAAATGTGAAGACGTTAAGAGAGACTTATTCTGTAAGTTTAGGCAGTTTAGGGAAAAGGATGAATATGAGCACACTCAGTCCAACAGCTTACTGTAGCTGTTTATGTAATATAATTCACTGTGTGAGAAAAGCTGAGATTCTGAGCTAAGCAAGTCAGGGGAGAGTCTTTGTGTGCTTGAATTTCTAGTCACATACTGAATACTGTTATTATACTGAGTTACTGGGGGATTTATGGTCAGGGGTTACAGCAGGCCACACCAAGTCTGTCTCTGGCTAGGAGGAACGGATGAGAATCGGGTCCCAAGTATGAAAATCTATCCGGTGACTTTTAGAGGAGTTATATGGGGGTATATAACAGCAGGGGTATGTCTACAGGCCCAAAGGCAGGCTACTGATAAAAGCCAAGATTTCAAAGATTTTCAGCAACATGATGATATGTCATCTCTAGGGATGTTGAGAGTGCACAGTCGTCACCAGATCTTTAATTAATGATGGTTTGCAATCCAGTGCTAAAGGATGATACTTGAATTGGAGCTTTTAACCACACAACTACTAAAAATCAGTCAGTGTGGTTGACAGTGAAATATCATGTTGATAAGTATCTAATAAGTTTCAAATCTCATCACCAGCATGTGACATTTTTGTTAAAAGAAACACGTCGCAAAAACCCTTAGAATGGTTTGCAGTTTAATTCAGACCACTGGTGTTGTCTAATGTTGTCTCAAAAATCATACCTTGAGACTGTCTCGGGTTCATCATTTAGGAAGGAGAGGAATCAGTTAAGTTATAGT
>JAUMTR010000025.1:5618173-5631082 GCA_032270685.1 Microctenopoma stevenorrisi | reverse complement strand
CAAGTATTCAATATTAACTAAAAAGTATTAAAACGGATGTTTTACCCATATGTTATTGATAAAAATATACAACACTAATGACTTCAAGTTTGTTGGTTGATGTGGTAAAATGTTTGTCATTGTGGTCGGGTTTGCATCGTGTTTCACCCAGTTAACATTACTGCTTGATATTTTCAAAGTCATCCTGGACACATGTAGATGGTGATGACATCTATTGCAGCATGGGTTAGGAGATAGGATTGTGTGATAATATGCATTGCTAAGGGAATAGCTAACCTATATTACTCATTCCTCAGTTATTCTCATATTATTGGACATGTAATGTGGCTGAATGTGACTGGATGCATCTGTCATCTGAAAAGTACCATCCAATACATAAAATAATAAAAATAAACTTGTGATTTGAGTTTGATCTGATCTGGAGTCATATTGCCATCAATGTGACCTGACATCTACCAAGTATTCACAAGCTAAAATAAATGGAAAAATGATTTGATTTTTAAATTGACTTTCAAGGCTTCTACTTGTTTCTACATATGTCATACCTGTTCTGGTGAATTGGGAAGTAAACTGAGTAATTTATGCTTATAATAATCTATTATAAGGATGTGCTTAGTAATGTGGCGAAGTTGTCTCTAGAATAAAATCTAGAGCATTCACACACATTATGCTTTATTTCTTGAATCAAGCTGGTAATGCTTAATTTCTCCATTTGATAAAAAAAATATGCTAGTAGTATTTTGTTTCTCACCCTATCTCAGACCATATTTTTGTATTTTTATAAAAGGCATTAAACAAAAAAACAGTCCTGTTTAATCTAAATAAATTAGACCCGGCTGGAGGCAGTAATAATGGAACGCAATAAGCAATAAGCTGTTGTCTTGGAACAAAATGAAAGCAGTAAACATTCTGTCGGCTTCAGCATCCCTCCTTTGCTGTGTGGAGAAACTGGGTTCTCTGTGTCTCACACCGAAACCATTAAACTTAATTTAAAGCTACTAATATGAGACTGGGAGGGAAATACCATTGGAGGGCTGGATATTTTCTATTCCAAGACCCTTTGCTCCTTCCCTGCAACCTAATTTTGCACAGGGCCCTGTTTTGTCAGATGAGAAGCTTAATGGCATCCTCTTTTCCCTTTGTGGCATAAAAACATGTCATCCACTACAGGAGACGACATCTTGTTATCTCTGAACAGCTTCGAGTCCTCTGCTTCTGTAATTATCTGTGCCACTATGCACAGCAGCACCCTGCTTTTCCACATCTCATATGCTACAAAAAGACAGATATCTTAGGTGTTTCACACAATACTGGCACACTGAGCTATTAGGTCAATTAGCCCTGGTTGGCATATCCCACCATCTTTTGCTATTTCTTCTGTTGTTAGTTACTTGCCTGCACAGTAATTTGAAAACCAGTTTTAAAGCTTTAGTCAGATTTATAAAAGATTGATAAAATGTAATTTTGATGAGCGGTTTTTGTTGGACAGTATTGTGAAATGTCAATAATCTGTGGTCAGTGTTTTACATTTATCATACTTACGGTGGGAAAATCAGATACTGTAACAGACTCGGTAAAGTTGCTTGCTTGTTCCATTGCAGTGAACACTAAGTCTGTAGACATTTTTGTTATTGTCAATTCCAGCATCAACTGCAAAGTCGATCATGTATTTAGTGGCTTAGTCAAATGAAGCAACTCATTTAACATTAGAGATAGTAACTTAGTACACACAAGGGTTAGGTTATTACTGTGATTTCCATATTATTATATAGCAACCAAAAGGTTAGGTAGATGTTTACTTTTCTTGCATGATGTCAAATTTTCATATAGAGCAGTACAGAATCATTTGATCTATTGAAGAAAAAAATTGATTCATCCAGCACTAAGCGCCTATTAGTTTGAAAAGTCTCAAATTCATTAGTGAGAAAATTAATTCAGACCTAATGATCACTGAAGGACACAAGCCAAACTTTTAAGTGCCTCCTTATAGATTTTCATATTGTAGAGACATTAATGGAATACAATGAAAGGCTGGAATGGAAGAAATGCATTAAAGTTTCTAAAAGCATTTCGAAAAGCTTAGCTGATGAAAAATGTACACATTTTTTGCCCAGAATTACCATTGTGTGTAGCAGTCATCAGTATGCAGCATATTGTAAAGAGATATGGTCTATAAATACAAGTTTAAAAAAATCCGCTCACACATTTCACTCACAATAGTGTGTGCTAAATGCAATGACGTTTTTTTCTGTTTCTCTCTCTTTCGCCTGTAAGCAAACACTAACAAAAAATCAGACTGTATCTCATCCTTTGACTTAATGGTGATGATGGTTCTCTGTCGGAGTGGCCGATGTAGATGCCTGTCCTTAAGCAGTGAGAGAGCTATACAGTTCAGCATGCCTATCTAGCCGTTCTAACAAACTCCATTAACTTGGACGTGCTACTGCTCTGATGTGTGATGTTCCTCTGCTGGAGTTATTATAAATGTTTTGCTTTCCTGGCAGGCTTCACGCAGTGCAAATGCATTTATTCAGCAATGCTTGGCACAAGGCTATTTAGCTTGGATGGTTACAAAGTGAGAATTGTTTGGACACGGCTGGTCTGTGGGGTTTGTGTACTATGTGCCTTCAGGGCAGCTGCACGCTGCTGTTAAAACAGGGATTTGGAGGGTGCTCTTTCACCTATCAAATGTCACCATTTGATACACAATGTGCCTTGTGGGTCAGACTACTACCCTTCATGCTCCTGCACACACAAACAAACAAGCACACATAAACTTGCATATGCACAAAGACATGCATACATTTACACTTGATGTGCATTCATCTGCATGCTGTTAGGGCACAGTTATGTCTTTTTGAATATAGATATTTATTGTTTGTCAACATCAAAGCAGAATCCTCTGCACTTCATTGTAAATACTAATCTTTATGTTTGTATCACCCCCAGGACTTCACTGCTTTGCAAATGTGGCTTAAACAAAAATATTTTTTTCTTCTTTTCCACAACAGAGCACCCACCTCCCATCAACATCATTCACTCTTCCAGAATGTGCAGAAAGGTCAGCAGTGTAGTTGAAATTGTACTTGTCAGGTAATGCAACCACATGCACAGTGACCATATTCAATTCAGCTAAAAATACAACTTTGTGCAACAGCAGGGCCTTTGACATCATTAACCTTTTGATTCTGACAGCTTTTATGGCTTCCAACAGGTGGCTGATGGGGTTTGACTAATACTTCAAAACGTACAACGCTTATAGTCAAGAGACAAAATAGGGGAATGCAATATTTGGTGGTGCTGTAGGCATACATTTGGATGGAATAAAACCCCACAACACTGCTGCATTTGTCTTAGTTTCAGTTATTAATTGATTGAAAACAGCTGCCTATTGCACACAAAACTGACAAAAGAAGCTTTTAGGGATTCATGATATTATCAACCAATATTTGTATTAAAATGTAATATCAGAAAATATCTGTATTGGTTTTCCTCTTTTAATGTTACGGCCCTTACATACTATGCACATAGTATACATCAAACTCTTTGGCTACTTCTCCTCTTTCTCAAAAGTATGCATGTTAGGAGATATGCGTTGTTAGTTACCTAAAATAATTTTGTTTTAAATTTTTTAAGAGCTATATATTGGTATCTGTTTATATCGTTATTGGAAATAAAGAGACTATATCAGTATATTGGATATCAGTAAAAAAGCCAAGCTCAGACATCCCTAATACAGAAAGATATACCGATAGTTTTACAAACACCCCCCCTCAAAAAAAACACCTCAAATACGCTCAAAGTAAAAAAAGATAAAAGTTAAGAAAAACACAATGTAAGGACACTTTACGAAAAGAGGAGATGGCCCATTCAACAATCATGATGTCAAAGTGACAAATTTTATTAAACATTTACAAACTTCACCCTATCATGAACCAGTAGATTGACAAACATTGTATTCCCCATCAGCCACCTGAGTGGAAAAACAGACCACAGAACAGACATACATCAATGTTAGGCAAGTCCGAAAATAGTGACTAATAATAAATAATGTTATACCGCTGCAAAATTTTGAGTTTAAGTAATTAAACTTTCTCATGCATGCAGTCAATATAACAAACAAACCTTCTTTTCGCAGATGTGTCAGATTAAAGTTTAAACTTGGTCCAAAAAGCTGCTTCATTCCCCATATCATTTGTCCATTGTCATTTGTCAAACTTAGTTTGCCATTATATTCATTTGTCAACTCATTGTATGCACACAAGAAACAATGATTATGGTTACTTTTTAGAATAAACAGTTGACTCTGACCATAATCGTCTCTATATTCATAGAGTAGGGTAAATTTTTTTCTTGACCCCAGTTATAAAATACAAAATAATTTATGCTCATGCTCGGATTACTGTTTTACCTTAATGTTGACCATATTCTGGTATTTTTTTAAGATGTGACAGCAGGTAACAATTTTGACCTTTCTTTTTCTGGCACCACATTTTTGAGCTGGAAAAGTCCAACTCCCCACTCCCTCTGTCCGTAGCAGTCAGCATATTAGGATGTCATTCGAATACCACAACATGAAGTCAAGACCTCCACTAACTAAATATCACTCTTCGTCAGTCGCCTCCAGGTAGGCTTGTTGACAGCTTGGAGGGAAGCCCAGTGGCACAGTTAAGTTTTATCAACGAAGCTGTAATGATAGAGGTCGACTGTATTGGCTTTTTGGTGCAGCAGCAATTAAGCCACACGCGGGGTTTATAGTTCGACTTGTCACAGTTATTCTACTGTGAAGGCTTCTTAGATACACCACACCTGGAGTGAGTGTGCAAATGTCCATTGCAAGGTTTAAGCAGTGTTACAGAAACATATCTTCCATCTTCTACTGCTTCAGGCACTGAATATGTTTACTTCAGAATGATGCAGCACACCATCACACATGATAACCATTCTTACTATTCCAGGTCTATGAAACAGACATTGGTGTTCACTCCAGACAGATATTGTTTCAAGTATCAGAAAGCATATTTTTGTCCAAGGCATTTTTAGCGATGTCAAACTCTGTAGTTGAATAAGTGTTTTGCAGCTTCAGCAGTAGATCAGTCACTCATAAAATAAGTCACTTATATTACCTCTAGGCAGAATGAAGGGAAAAGAAAAACTTGTAGCATCATGTCATGTTATTATGCTTCGACTGAACACCATTCTACTCCTCAGTGGTTTATTATCACCCTTAGTAACCCAGAACATCAGTGAAAAAGTTGCACAGCATTGGCAGAATCTTAATGCTCCCATTTGAGCGTTCACATCGCCGTTGTAGCCCTGCCAAATTTACACATCTGCCAAGGAAGCTGGTAATTCCAAAGCATTTTTTGCCCTGAAGAGATCATTTAAGGGCGTCAAGTGATTTTCAATACAGTACGGATAATCCCTCTTCTAACAACTCTATTCACAAAATAACTGTGTCAAAATCATACTAAAGCAACAATCTAGGTTTCTATGGGACCTTCTATCCAAAATGAAGTCGATGAGGCTGGAAGAGTTTTAAAAACCAAGGGATTTAGGTGTGATGCCAGGGTTTATGTGATGGGTAGCTGAGGTGGTGGCTGCTATTGATTTGGCTTGCGTTCGAAGAAAATAATCAGGGAGGCTGATGTGAAGAACACAGTGGATCTACCTTGAAGAAATTGATTGCTTTGAGCTGCTGGCCATTGGTATTATAGTGCTGGCAGAACAGGATACTCTGGCTTTGAGGGTCAGCAACAAGGGGGGGAGCGATTGGTGGAGGATGTAGAGAGAATAGGGGCGAGTTATGATGAAGAGAAAGAGAAGGGGGCAAGAAAAAATCTTGGGATTGGGAAAAAGAGGAAGTTGGGAATAAGCCCAGTGGTGCTGTCATCTTCAACTGTGACTCCTGACAGCAATTCTCAAAAGACAAAGTGTTGCAAGTGTGGGTATATTCTGCTATGCGCTCTGAATATTAAAGACTCCCATACCCTAAAATGAGGTACAGGTGAAGTAGAGAGTGGAGAACTCACTTGACAGGTCCTTGTGGGATTCTAAAGTGAAACTCTAAACATTTAATTTGCAAATAAAATAAAGTAAATGCAGTATCTGTCAGTTAACCCTGCGCTTGTGGGTTGTAATGACCCATCAATAGACTCGTCAGGCACACTGCTCTGATAACATATCAAGTTAAAATATTGGTATGTTTAACCTCTAAGCAGATGTTGCTAGTGTATCTAGTAAACGTGAGCAATGTTAGGATCCTATTGCAGTCATGTTAAGCCCACCAGTGAATGCCAAGTCAGTATTATCTTTTTATTCAATGCTACTTATCATCCTGCTTTCTTTAACATCAAGCTATGATCTTTAGCCTGGTTTGGATTGGGGAAACCCCATGTTAGATACAGCGTGTTTAAGTGAGCATGTTTCCCCATGTTTCTAGCAATATTCAAAATTTGGGGCTAAAAACAATCGGTTAAAGGATTATAGTTCAGTAGATCAGCATATGTGGACACACTAGCTAATCAGTTCAGTTGATACTAAGAATATTTGTTTTGGCTGGATACATTCTCACTGGTTTGGGGTTAGCTTTTATTCGTAAAGTCTTAAATACAACATATAGTCAAAACGATGTGATGTGTTTTTTAATTGTCCCTGTTATTTTCTTAACCATTGTTTTTGTTTTCTTCCAAACTTCCCAACTTTTTTGAAGCAGTGCCTTTGTGAATTGATATCACATGATGGCATGTGTTAAAGTCACTGAAACAGAGAAGCCCTGCTGTTTTACCTCACCTTGAAGTTTTTATTGCAGAATGCAGACTCAAGGCAAGGCACTGGTGACGAGAGACCAAGCTGCATGACTCATTTGTTAATAAAAAGATGGCGGCTGTCTGCCACAGATCTGTCAGAGATCGTGATCAAAGAGGAAGCAAGCTAATGTTGAGGAAGGGGAACTTTTCATACTCTGGCACAGCCATCGGCAGCAAAGCTGCTGTTTATTTCCACTGAGCACATGATGACGAGGCTGTGACAAAAAGCTAGTTTGCAGATGACTGAATAAGCATTAGTGTACCACTTGAAGATGTCTCCGTGGTTACTGTATCCTTTTCTCTCCTCCAGGCTTAATTTCCCGCTGTTTTCTATACTGCCAATTGTCTATTTTAGATAAAAAGGCCTCATTTAGTTGTGTTTGTGTTCAGCACTAAACAGTTTGCAGTTGCTATTCTACCATTTGTCTGGTTTGACAGAAAGACTTACAAGCCATGATTGCTTGATTTAACCCAGTCAGCTGTCTGCGCTGATGACTCTTTTGGTTAAATCATTTTACCGAGGTGATTCTTTGTGATATGATGATCACAGCTTGCCTCCATTACTTTGAAAGCCACGTCTCATCTCTTTGTAATCTTTCAGACTTTATGTAACTTCCTCTATTTTGAGCTTTTTTTCTTTCCAGATGGATGTTGTCTCTCCATCATGGTTCAGATTAATGGCTGCAGATTTAACCTTCTGCCTGGGGGTTTGCTTATCCTTCTTAATTTCAATGAAATTGCCTTTCAAAAGCTGACCTACTCCAGATGCCCCAACTGTGCCAGATTTAATTTAGCTCCTATTACATTTCCTTCAAGTTAAAGCAAAACTTTGTAATTTTAGTTAAACCGAGGTTAACAGTGGGTATTGACACCTTGAATGTTTTTATGCGAAATGTGAATTATTTTCAGTTGCTTGATAGGCTTGAGTTCAGGGCTCATAGAATAAAACAGTGAAATAGTCTATTATTTAATTTTTAGACGATCTTCATGCTTTTATCTTATGTTTTAGGTATTTTCTGTTGGAGGACCCATGACAGCTTTCCAACACTGGACATTAAAAGCATTACTTAAAGAATCTATTGTGCTCCTTACAGATTAAAGGCATGCAGTGTTGAACTAGCAAAGCAGTCCCAACAAGAGTCTTTTTTTTCTGTAATCTTTACCTTTAACACACCTTTCTGTAATTTTAAGCTTTCTCTGATCCTTGTTCAAAGTGGTGCCCACAGTGATGCCATACAGCTTAGATAATTATGGTGAACAATCAGAAAATAAGAGCAAAGTCAAATTAAAGTTCTTTCACTAGTTTTGTCCTCCACATCTGTACAGTCACATTACTGAGATGTAAGCATGAGAGAAAGAAACAAAAACTCAGTTTGATATTTCCTGCAAGTGGTTATTATTCTTCACTGCAGAACACACTGTTTCTTTAAACCTCTGAGGATGTGATGAGATGTGAGTTTACACTGCCTGAAGTTTTCTCTAACTGACCAATATTCCTGTGTCCTCTAAATTTATCCCTGGTAACTTTTGGGAGGGGGGGTAAGCAACCTTGGCGAATTGACTTTCTATAATTAAAACCAAAGGGTATTTTATATGCTGAATGCATATTTAAATTGGACTGTTTCTGACTAACAATACTTTTCACTTTCTACTCAGAACCAGCTTCTTTTCATGTGTTATTTCTCTGTATTTCAGAAAGGCCCTCATAAATTCAGGAAACACCTATATCTGAGATGCTGTCTCTACAACATCTTAGCAGATATGTCACATTTTATTTATATTTATCTGTTGTGCTACCTCTCAATTTGTTTTTATCTGAGATGTCGGCTGGCTGTAGCATGGTAAGATGGAGAAGGTTAGTATTTGTTAAAAGTAGAAAGACTTTTACAAGCCTGCTTATCCTTCGAATGAGCTGGGACAGATTTGAATGGAGTACAGCAGAATTTCAATTTCATTGTGCCTCCTGCAATGTCGTTCCCTAAAGGAGACTCATGGGAGTGGTGGAGATTGGAGGACCCCTAGAGATATTGCTTTTTAGTTTCCTGTCCCATGGCTTTGCTATTAATTCCACATTTATATATTTTCTGTGAAAAGAAAAGGTTTAGTTTTGGCAGCAGAACCGGCTTCCATTATGTACAAGGGTATATATTCTATAACAGCAATACTTTGTTCTGAAGTAATTTTTATTTGCAAAAATAAATCACCTTGCTTTAGATTCTGACCTTTACCTCCAGCTAACGGATCACAAACTGATGCATTGTCCTGAGCCAGTGTCACTCTAAACTTAAACTCCAGTAGAATTTAGTTTAAGTAAAAAAAAAAACAGCCAGTTCTTTTTTCTGTTTTAGCACATATGCCTGTATATCCCAGCTCATCCACAGAGGTCAAATCAAAGAAGGAATGGCAAGGTTTTAAGGAAGTCAAGAGCACAGACTTTTTTTTTTAGCATTGGTCATACTTAAGAGTGGAATATGGTAACTTCAGAGTAGTTTTTCAGATCTTGTGTTAGTTGGTATTCTTTTATTCAAATGCTTTTGTTTATTGCAAAAAAATGAAATCAGGATCAGCAACTCATATAACCTGAGAAACTGTGATGTGACCTTACCAGACTTCGTAACTTGCTGCTCAATTCTGCCTGACTCAACTAGTTCAAAGTAGAATTAGGTGCATTAGCTTGACACAGCCAAATACTGAAACACATTTAGAGTAGTTGGGTTGAACATTTTGGGTTGAATTCCATCTTTGAAACCATCCCAGGGCTGAAAGGCTCTCATAAAGCATTTATACAGTAAATATGTTTCTAATTCTCAGTAACATAATAAGTTTGGTTGAAATGTAACCATAATTGCTAATCACTCAATATAAAGTTAATTCTTTATTATGTAGAGTTAGGCCATACGAGAACATGTAATGCATTTTAATATTCAAATGACAAACATCCATCTGTTATACTTAAATGCCACATTTTCGGGCTTTACTAGTCCATTAAACCAAGCCAAAATGTTTTGGCACAGCAGTCTCACTCAACTTCCTCTCAGTATCTGTTCTGGAGCTTTTAGCTATCACATCATCTTTCAATCCCATTATCTTTTCATGGTTTTGTAGATGTTCAAGGGCTTTCCATTAATGCTTGCTTAACGGTTGAGATGGAATGATAATCCACACCCATATTTGTATCTGTATGTTTCATTAATTGATAATGAGAATAAGAGCATGTAAAGTTCATCATTGCATATCATAAACTGCAGTAACATATTTTACACTCTCTAACACACCCTACCAGGCTGTATCTCTGAGTGTATGAGCTTATTTCAGCAAATTCCAATAAAATTTCAGGTAATTAAAAAAATAATGACCAAAAAACAAGGAGCAAATAAATAAAGTCCAGTTTTCCACTTATATATAAATAGAAATAGAAAAATAGAAAGATGCCCTTTGCTAACAACTACAAAACATAACATCAACAATATTTTTGTCCTGATTATCTGAATTTCTTCTTTCCTAAACAACTCCTGCTTAAAAAAGATTATGTATTGTCAAAAAAAGGAATGTTAAGTAGCTGAGGTATTTTTTTAAATCAGTAATGAATATATTAGAAAAACACACAAAAGTATTGACTCTTTTTTATCGATAATTTTTGTGTAGCATTAGATTTAAAATTCAGGTCACCTGACAAAAAGTAATAATGCAATATTGTCAATATTTTGGATGTTTTTTAACATATCCATGACTGATTTAAAAAAATACCCTAATTTAAAAGAAAATTCCCGACCATTAAACTGTAAGTTTAGTCTTCAACCTTTCCACATATACAGATGGAAAGTATTGCTTCTTATCCTGCCAAAAAATTTACACGATGTGGGACTGTGGAAACCTGAGCTCTGTTGGGCACTGTTGAAATCTGAGCTCCATCCAGGACTGTGGAAACCTATGCTCTATTGGTGACTGTGGAAATTTTAGGTTCATTAGAGCCAGTGGTGAACTTCATTAGGTTTGGGAGAAATCGCAACTTATACATTAAAGTTATTTCTCTGTCACTGCTCTCACTATCACTAGCATCATTACTGCTAGTCAGACTATCACTGTCACTAGACGACAAACTAAAAAAGTCTAATATTTCTGTTTCGCAAAAGATAATAATTGGCTTTGGCAAATCCCCCCCAGAGTTTTCTGACCTGTCATCTTCAGGAGACATGTACAACTCATGGTAGTAAGTCAGTTTATGGCAGTGAGCCATCAACTCAAAGGAAGTCTTCGTATAGATATTGGTTTTGATTCTCATCTACGAGGTGAGTCATTGTCAGAAATCTGTGGCTCATGGCCTCCCTGGGACTGATTTCTCTTTTTTTAGAATTTATAGTTAGACATCCTTTCAGCAGGCCTAAAAATGTGATTTTGTCGTTAAGAACAAAGGGACATTAATTTGTCTGTTGCTTGTGTACCGCGTCTTCCAAATCTTTGAAGGACTTAGTAGGATACGGACACTGCTTTAAAATGTTTGGGATAATGCCAGTGTCTTTGATCTATTCCTTTAGTGTCTTGAATCTCCATTGTACCTTATTGTCAAAGGCATGTTCCCTGGTAAAATACATACAAGTATTTTTTGCTGAATTCATCTGGATGTCCTAACAGGTGTAGCCTCACTTGCATCCAGTAGTATTTACAGTTGTAAGAAAAAAGGTACATCTCCAAAGTACAAGGGGGCCATAATGCAACCCACTTCCCACATATAAGCCGCAGTGGGAAAGGGGAAGATCCAGGGTTACTTCTGGAGCCCTGTATGCTGGAAGGGGCCAAACTAAAATTGATCAAACTAATTAAATGGCTGATCCGTGTGGTTTACAAACATAATATTATCAGATTTCAAGTGTCGTTGCATAATTCCTTCAGCTCTTCAGCGCCTGATGCGCAACCATTAAGAAGAAGAAGAAGAATCCACTTTATTGTCAATATTACATTTTTACATGTTACAACAAAATTTCTTCTCTGCATTTGAGCCATCCCACCTTTGGGGGTCAAATGCTCACTGCTCCCCCTTTGGGGGCCACAGGCGGCGCTCGGGGGAGCTAGCGCTGGGTGCAAAAGGTTCATATCTAACATTTCAAACACCAAACATGATACATTTTGGAATTTGAAACTCTCTATGTATCTGACAATGATTGCTTAGTCTGGGTCCAGGCTCCTGAGTTTTGTATGTAATTGTATGTGTATCTCCCATTGAAGGAGTTTACCACCTTTGTCGTTGATGATTTTCACTGCAACTACGTTGTTTGTTGTTTGTAGCTGTTGCAGTGAAATGTGTGCATTTATTCCTGGTTTGCCTTTTTTGTTGTTGACCTGAGTATTGAAAAAAGAAAAAACAGACCAAAGACTTAGGCCAGAAAATTAAGCTAGTTTGTGGAGAAGGAGCAAAATGGACAATGTGGATGGCAATTGCAGTTGTGCTGGGGTGTAATGTAGTCATCTTTTGGCAGTGAAGTAATTGAACTGTAATTTTAGTTGTTTTACATTTTAAACATTCCCAATTCTAATTGAGAATTGCGCACCGCTTCGGTTTCCTTGCGCACCGCTTCCGACGTCCCCTTCTCCGGTTGCCGGCATGTAGCAGGTAGCAGTCTGAAATTCAATTATCACAATGAAGTGTAGACCTACATTATAAAGTTTGAACAAGATTTTTTGGACAAAGTTTGTTGAGCGGCAAACTTTTAAATAAATGGGATGCAGAATATCGTACTAGATTACAGACGAACGACGTGATAAAAAAAACGATTCCCAACGTAGACCTACATCATGAAGTTTAAACTAGATTTTTTTGGCACAAAGTGTATGGGACTAACAAACTTTAGGCGGAATAATAATAATAAAGTAGATTAAAGTTGGAGGAAATCATACTTGGGCGTACCTTCAGCACACCCCACAATAATAATAAAAAGTGGAACTCATAGGGTTCAGCTCTCCCATCAAATATATTGAGTTTTTTTATGGTTACTTATTAAAAAATTTACTTGACTTTGAATTGCATGTGTTAATTAGTGGGGGAGCATGAAATGCTCCACACTATTGATTTCCTCTTTTTCTCTTTATTAGTGGGGGAGCATGT
>JAUMTR010000025.1:5594833-5618073 GCA_032270685.1 Microctenopoma stevenorrisi | reverse complement strand
GCAAAGACGCCGGCAGGCGTCTTGCGGCAATCATGCTCCCCCACGCGATTTCTTCTGAAATTGCTAAGTCTAGTTTGTCTTTTCATGTTTAGTTTGTATGTGTGGGTTTAGTTACAGCTACTTAAAAAATTATGTAATCATTTAAAAAAGTGAAGAATTGAATGTACACTCTTGGGTTTACATTTTAAGTCACACAGAAGAGCTCCTGCAATAATGTTTCTGATATTAGGAGAATACAAGTGACTCTGTGGTGTCACTTTTTGAAAAGTTTGGACGAGCAAAGTTTCTGATGAGTGCCAAGCAGAGCTTTTATCTCAGAGCGTCTGTGCTATATAAGCATTTAGTGCACATGTCAAGCTGTGCTTTACCCATTCCTTCCTATGTATATGTTGGAAAGGTCACTTTGTTAGAGAGAGAGAGCATCATCTGCATGCATATGCCCATCAGACCAATGAAGGCAGGTTTTGGCCAGTGGGCCAGTCACCCTCGATCAGCATAAATCAAATGAAAATGGGAACTGAGAGGAGAATTTACTCAGTGACTCTGACATAAACAAAGAACCTAAGATGCATAATTACGCTGCAGTCCAGGCTTCAAGCAGAAATATGCCAGTTGGCAAACTGGGCACTTAGGCTCCTGCTGGGATGTCTAGCAGGGCCGCTGGGTCTGCAAAGACCAAAAACAACATGCACTGTAGTGACATTTTCTGAAGATGCTGCAGTATAACCTGATTTGTAGATATAACTTTGTGACCTCCCCACTTGTACACAAATATTTTGACATTAAATAGATGTTGATTCAGCAGCAGCGTGTCCCATTGCTGGAAGAGGTTGTAAATGTAGCACTAAAATAAAGTTTGGGCCATCTGTCATCCAAAGCTGTTGCACTGGTCTTACAGTTTTTATGAAATTAGAAACTCTGTAGTTTAAATTCCAAACAGCTTCCAGCGTATTTATAATAAAGAGTTTTACCTGACCTGTACTGGGAATTTTATCTGATTGTCATGTAGCAGTCTGAAATTCAATTATCATAATCATCACGCTTGAAAGCTGTGACCAGAAGAGGGAGACAGATTAATATCAAAAGGTAGGGCAGGCCATTTCACTTATGAAATGCTGGTAGTTTTACACCAGATGTCACGGGATGCAAACCTTCCAAAAAGTTCAACTGTTGTCTTTTTCAGCCCAAAAGTCTTTTGGCCAATTAGGCTGATGTTTTTTTGGCAAATGTGAGATTTAACTTTGTGTTCATTTATGTCTTGATTTCCATCCTGAAAGCCATAATAAAATCACCTGTATATAGAATCAATAACTCACTAGTATATAATAAAGCCAAGCCCTGTAAGGCCATACATTGCATCAAATGTCATCTGCAATTTGACACCCTGGGGTAACATGAGGGCACTGTGTTGAAGTTGCAACTCATTGCAATTTTGCAGCAGCTTCTTGGCCTAAACACAAATGTTACAATAATTAGAACAAGAGAGGACGAACATTTCTAGGGAGAAAACATAAAAAATATTAAAATACAAATGCAGTTTTAAGAGGCATTTTCACCTCATTCAGTTCAGTGTGAGTGAGATGTCCAATTTGTGATCACAGATGTCACATTTTCCAAAACATATTTTACCGAATTTCATGGCCTACATAAGCTGTAAATTGCTTTTTCTGCTACATTGCAGTAACTATCCAGCTTTTCATATGCTGGTAAAGAATATGTATACAAAGCTATTGGCACTTTAGAAAAATTGACCAATTGAGGCTGAGTGTTACATGTGCAAAGCCAATGAAGCTGTCCAAAAGTGTTATTTTGGTGGAAAATAACAAGAACGTGGTGCCACATTCAGTATACACGGCCACCAATTTAAAAATTGTACTCAAAAGCAATGGCAAGAGTCAGAGCCTCATAAAACTCTCATCGAGACCAAGCCCCTTCCTTCCAGACCGGTGTTATTACTACTTACTGTTTTGAATAATGTGTATCTTATTCATAAACACTATGGTTTGTGCTGATGGCAGAGTGCTTTGTGTAAGTATAAAAGTAGAGCAAGTATCACTTTAGGGGTGAACAGAAACTGGGAAATGAATGCATCAGTCAAAATGTTGGCAGTGGTTATGAGTCCCAAAAGACAAATTAAATCCACAATGGGGGGATAAAAAAAGCAGGCAACCACACAATAATACAACAATGTACAGCAAACAATCTGATACATTTGATAAAGATGGCAATCTCCAAAGACTCCTTGGGCCATGACTAAAAGATCTTGTTCAATGGAAAAAACAGACGCCGGGGAAAGAACCAAAGTAATAGAACAATAAACATTCTCTGCAGCAAACAACAACAAAGCCATAAAGCAACTTTGGGTAAAGCTGTAAGTGCTAATGACATCATTTAACATTTGCACAGTTGCTGTACATTTCTGAGTCATTCAAGTCCTTCAAAAATCCATCGCATATGAGTGAGGCATCGTGCCTCACTCATATGTGAAAACAGTGAAAATTGATTGCTGCAATTGATCTGCACAATAAATGTTGTTAGTTTTATTTTGCACTTGGACTATACATTATATTGTATGCACTAGTCCCCAGTCTAGATATTACCACAAGTGTGGGATGATGCTGCACCATTTGTGTCTCTTTATGTCTTTAAAGGCTCAGTTTGGAAAGTTTTGGTAATATGAGGTGAAGAAAGATATTTGGGTCTTTCTTAATAATAGCATTACCCAATATAATTAATTAATAAAAAAGCTCTGTAAACTCATATAAGCATTTTTTCTAATGATTTTAATATAGTTAAATTTGCATTATTATTTAGTTTTTAGTTGTTTAACATAGTCGGGTTAGTCTAACAAGCTGACAGCATCTGACACAGTATCACCTAAAAATGTGCATGATATTTCACAATATGTTATCACGAGAATTGTCGAAGAAATGTCCAACTAGTTTAAATGTATTTTTAAATTAATACATTTTTCCTGAAAACAGCTTTTTGCTGTGTTTGTAAAATGAGCTTGTTGAGAGCTGAGTTTGTATACAAAAAAAAAACAAATAATAAGCTTTAACCCAGATAGCAACTTTGATGTGGCCCAAAAATGGCCCAGACTCACCACTTTCATGTGGCCCATATCCGGTTTGGAATGACGGTCCTTAACTGGGTGAAATCAGGCAGCCCGACACTTAACCTGGCCTGGACTGGATACGGCCCAGACATCTGGCATCTAATTTCTAACCTAGTCTTAACCAGATGCAGGGTTCAGACTAGAAAATCATATAATGAATTTTTAAATACCTCTAATCTCAAAAACTCATTAATAGAAACGTACACAATCAGGTGTGCTAATGTTTATGTTAGTGAAGATTTGTGTGTAAAAATATAGAAGTACTAAACAACAGTCCCTGCATCAATGTTTTTAGGTTTTAATTAACGTTTTGATGTGTTAAGTCCATCACATTGGGTTGTTTGAGTCTTCTGAGCTCCTCTCCCGCCATCATGGTCTGAAGCAAGTTGATCTCCACAACAGATCAAGGCTCAGATGCAGGGACCCGAGGTTATGAATAGAGGTTGATGTCCGCTGAGCTCAGGTTGACATGGGTCTCCCTTAGATGGAATCCCTGGACCTACTCCACACCTTCAGAGATGGGAGCCAGTTGAGTCGAGACCTTCCCCAGAGCCCTCACACTCTGGGGATGAACTGTGTGTACTCAGCGTGCAACAACGGCGCCCTGGGAAGTGTGGGAGTGCTTAACTGCGGCCTCTAGTTGACAGTCTACAGTTTATTCCACGTCCAGGCTCAATAGTGTTCAATAGTTTAATCAGTTGCTATGGATATCTGAACAACGATCATTTTCCTCATTCTTAGTGACTCCTCTTGATTTAAACGTAACATTTACCTGTATTTATTAATCCGAATCATGTTTAATCAGTTGCTATGGAAATCTGAACAACTTTAATTGTTCTCCAATAATATAACATACTGAAAATCAACAGTGTCATGTGACAGCCAGTTTGTTGTTCTCAACTGGTCCCATCAACACCTCTGGCTGTGTGGTGTAGGACCCAGCAGAACCCAATTTCATCTTCGTAACTACAACCGTTGTTAATAGCAGTGACTCCACAGACAGTAATGTTATTATTGTTTAACAGTTATATATATTTTCAAACGGAGGAAATCACATGAATAAGGCATCTCAAGGCAATTCCTTCACTAACAGTCACTAAGAGATCTAATTCACTGTTACGGTTAAACAAGGAAAATACAGAAGATGAGCTGCACCCTGAACTCAGCCAAAGTTGGCCCACATTACACACACCACTTGTCAGCCTGAATCAGCTTCCAGAAAAGGGCCAGATTTGGCCAACAAAATATTTTGCCAGTTTCAGCAGTCAGCCAGATGTGCCACATCTAAGCCGGATTCGGGCCACATGTCGGTGCTATCTGGGAAGTGGCTAGAAATTGTCTTGAACTTAGCAAATCTGGAGATTTTACCTCAACAAAAAAACAACAAGAACAACAATAAGCACCTATTCATGAACAGTGTCTCAATTTGACCAGAGGTGCAAATCATTAATTACTTCTGATAATGCTTAGTTATGGTTGGGAGGAACAGAAAACTTGAAACAGAAGAAGCAGTGACCTTTGAATTAAACTTAAACTTTCTTTATTTGTCACATACATCATTATACAGTGTACAACACGCAGTGAAATGTGTTCTCTGCATTTAACCCATCCCCCCTTGGGGGGAGCAGTGAGCAGCCATAGTCGGCGCTCGGGGAGCTAGCGCTGGGTGTCTCGCTCAGGGACACACCTGGTACGGGATGGGCTGTGTGCCTCAGCTGGGAATCGAACCCGGGGCTGCTGCTTCCCAGCCCTCTGCCTTAACTGTTCACTCTTGCAGGTGCAGCATTACTTCTCTGTAGAGTAGAAATACAAAGCAATATTCGTCGGTCTTTAGATGTGGTTACTTCTGCTTCATCAAATATTTAGGAGCCTCATCAAACCTTTAGGCCTTTTTGAGCGTAGAGAGTCATGGGTGGGCATGTCTCCCTCTATGAATGTGCTGTTGAAGGAGGCTGAAGCAACTGAAGTAAAATGCAGATCAAAGATGATGCCTCCTATTTACATCTTGTTTGAAATGTGGGTATATTTTAACTGAAACTGACAACAGCTTATTTTCCCACCGCCGTTGGATATTATGCTGATCTGAAGTAAAACAGGGGTGGCTTATGTCGTGGTTATCACTGTCACCTCACACGGGACGGCTGGGTGCCTTTCGTTGTAGAGTTTCGTGTGCCCCCTGTGTCTGCGTGGGTTTTCACCGGGTACCCTGCCTTCTTCCCACAATCCAAAGACATGTACGTAAGGTTAATTTGTGACCGCCTCTCACCTGATAGCGTCTTGGATAGGCTAAAGCACTACTGCAATACTTAATATTACAAGTGGTTAGAATAATGGGTAGATGGGTGGTATAGCCAGTAGTAAAATTACTAACTATTACTAACCTATTTACCTGATAAAAAAAATTTACTCAGCTCTTTGCCCAGGGTAAAATAAACCCCTATGTGCAGAACAGTACTGGAGCTGCTTTAACGGTTGTCACAGCTGCTCTAGCATCATGTTAGCTTTGTCTGAACCACTGTAAAAGTATCCCTGATAATTGCTATAGATGTATGGATGTGAGAATGTGAACGGAAAGCTGGAGCTTGTTGCCAGTGTTATGAAGAGGATGGCTGGCTCCAAATGAAATTCAGTCAAAGTATTACTGCTTGAGATTGAGGGATAACTTCTTTCCCAGAACTATCACCGTAGTAAATAATCACAAAGTCAGATGAATCCCTGAACCCGAACCACTCATAAACTGATCAATAGTGATATTGGTCAATAATATTTATGTGATATTCAATTTACTCATTATGCAAAAATTCTGCTACTACATTAATGGTGCTATCTTGTGTATATATTGGTATATATTGTATTGTTTGTTTTTACATTTACAATGACAGTAAAGGCTATTCTATTCTATTCTGTCGAGTGGTGTGAATAATCTTGAGATTATATTTTAACATATTGTATGCAGAGCCTTCACTGGGAAGTGACTCTTTCTTAGCCTGAAGACATACAGTATAACCTGCTTACTGCATGTAGTGTACTTCAAATGTCCTTTGACTTTATGAATTACATGTAAATGTGTCATTCATAGTGCTAAAACTTCCACAGATCTCCGAAAGGGATTAAAAAGGTATTCATAAAAATAAAGATCAGAACCATTTGCTAATAATCTCAAATTAATAGAGCTTTACTGTATACTCTTTTTAATTAATAAAAAAAAAAAATAAATTCATAAAATACTCAACTCTAACCCTACTCTGCCAAAAGCATTTTCAGCAGTAAAAAGCTCTAGTCTGCACTACCTTGCCCTCCACAGCAGAAAGCCACAGTTAGGAGCTGCTAGTAGTAGCAGCTAAAAACCCTGATATTTCCCTCTGTGCAGATAGTGGAGACAGAGAAATTAAGCTAAATTAGATTCATAACCTGTTGCTGACTATTCTTAATGCTGCATTCAAACAGCAACAGCTGCAGCTTGAACTGATTTATAACATTTATATTGCACAAGAGACAGCATAGACTGCAACATGTACTTAATAATTTAGTACCTAGTAATAACTAGGTAATTACTATGGATGTAATTATTTGCTAATAACAGACTAATAATATAATATTGTTCAAATAATAACTGGGTCCTTTTAATTACCATTACCATGCTGTAAACTGCAGAGCTACCTTTACCTGTGGATCTGCAAGGTACAGAAGCTGCCTCATGATGACAGAAGAACATTCCAACTAACTCAGCAAAAAGCTCGTTGGAACCGCACACTGCCTCTAGTAAACTCTGTATGGTCTGGAGTGAGGTCCACGCCTCTTTCCTACGGTTATTTCTGGATAAATACAGGTTCATCTGGCAAAACTTTTTAAGCTGTGTTCAAAACATCCGCCTTCTCTCACACCCTAACACACACATACTGAGGCACCAGAGGACATCAGACATTGTCTTTGACTTTGCTATTTCTTGCCGGCAGTGGTGGGAGAGAGAGAGGGTGACAGGTTCTCTGACCAACCAAGCTTTGCTGGCCGTAATTGGAGTTCAGGAGGTAGTGGAGGCTGCTGGGTATAATTGGACAGCAGCCAGGAACTTGTGTGGATGGTTGTCTAAGCCCTCACTCCCCCTTTCACCAGCCATCTCAATTACTCCCCTGGTACAAGTCTCCTCACTGCTGGGCCACTGACACAGCAACCTCAATTTCTTTCCAAAATCTGTGTGGGTGTGTGTTTGTGTTGTGTATGTGGGTTGGAGTAGTGAGGAGGGGGGTAATGAGACACAGTCATTGTTGGGACCATGGCATTGAGAGAACAGTTAGTTGGCATGAATCATATGCGAGTAGATGGACATGTCCATATTTTTACGTAGTGCATCTGTCAATAAGCAATGATGAGAAAGAAGTGGAAGTTTGTCTTCTCGTTCAAGTCCTGTTTTCAGGGTGAAAACCTGAGGAGCTGACCTTTACAAGGTCTTGGATCTGTTCTGTGTCAGGTGCACAATTTGACACAGTCTGATGGCATGTGAGTCCCGTGTTGTATTATAGTCAGCTGTCCAAGACATTACAGGAATGTGTCTTTGTTGACTTGATGAGGTCAGCTTTGAAGATGCATTTTGGCAGCGTATCAGCATTCCTCCCAAAGTGGCAGAGCTCATTGTGTTTATGTGCTTTTGTGTCAAAGTGTCCTTTTTGTTGAGGAACTAAATAAGTTCAGCTTTTCCAGGAGGGAAATGTTTGTTCTATGAGCGGAACCAAGCAAGTGAAGCTTTAAATGCACCAGTTAAAAAACCATTTGTTTAAATTCATTGTTTCTCTCAAAGGGACTGAAGCTAGATGACCCAACTTTACTTTACTTTGCTTGGCAGACGCTTTTATCGTAAGTGACTTACAGGGAGCTAGCGCTGGGTGTCTGGCTCAGGGACACGCTTGGTAGGGGATGGACTAGGAGTCAGACGGGGGTTTCGGACCTGCAACCTTCTACATCCCAGTCTGACGTTTAACCCATTGAGCTACCGGGCCGTCAGCAAAAATTTACATCAACACGAATCTATTCTGCAAGAATTATTTAGAAGACATTCATGCAAGGTAAGAAGGTAGAAAAGCTTGTGATGGGTAAAGCATACTCGTCATTGTAAGAGGACTACTTATATTCCCTAGCACACAAACACTTTGACAGCCATTTACATACTAATGGAAGCAGCAGAGGTGTAATTCAAGGCACCGGCCTGCCAACCCGAAGCAACATGGCGTCGTGATTGTGGATGACACCATGCACATCTCCTCCTTCTATTTCAGCCTAAATGAAATGTGTTTAGCTGCTTTGTTTGTGAATGTACACACAGTCTATGAATTATGATATTCAAGGTGTTGCCAAAAAACATTTTGCAGATATATATTTAATAGTGTAGCTGCAAGTGAATGTAAGGTATCCAGGAGTGGTATGTAGGTGTACAGATAATACTGCTATCCTTCATTGTATTGCTTTGGCTTTGTTCTTGTGCTTTCAGTTTTATTTTTGTCTGTAATTACTCATACTGACAATGGGAGTGTTGGTTATTGGCCAACACATAAGCATTCTCTCATTCTGGCAAAGTTCAATTGAGATACGGCACAATATGATACAGTAATTTAAAGTCGCCAAATTGAGGAAACGGTGACATTTCAGGAGGATTTATTTAATTTAGTGAGGAATCCGTCTAATTAATGAGGCTTGATGCAGCATCAAGAGCAGGTTAGTGGAGTTCTGGGACCTGGTTTCATTATGCTGCACTCCAATTACAAATATTAGTTTTGAGGGATTTAAAAGGAAGGCATCACATCATACATGTGTATATACAAATATGTGTATACAAGTGGAACAGAAATGTAACATTATTTGGTATTTGTGTGTGTTTTTGCTGTTGTAGTTTCAGGTTCTGAGTCTGTAGGGTATTCTATGCCGCAGGTTAAATTCCCATCAGGTCCATTACAGTGTTGGTGAGATAGTACTGATGGTCACAAATTTTGGATGTGCAGTGACCTTGAATCTCTTCCTACATCCTGCTGTGTCCTACAGCCCAGACTGGTCATCATGATCTCACTCAAACTGCATACATTTCTCACTAAAGCAAGAAACCATCTGCACTTAAACTGCACAGCACTTTGTGTCTCCACAGGTATCCCTGACTTCTGACCCACGAATTCAGTGATGAAGAGGTATGTTGCCGAGACAGTTCCTTAGTTTCTGTTCTGATTTTTGAGTCATGTCGACAATACATGACAGCGTGATGATGCAGCGAAATGCTAAATGTTGAATAGCTGAATACATTGCTTCAGAGAACACATATTTTTGCACTGTTGACACAACGAATGTGTTAAACTTAATTTTAAGTGTTTAATTGAGACAGCCTCCTTGGCTCACTTCACAACTTTATGCTCGAATGTTATGCATATTGCAGTTAAGGAATGAATGGATTTTCTTGGAGTAAGAGCTCATGACAGCTAATTAGTGAGCCAGATGACAAGTGTGTATCTGGGAAAAAGGAAAAAGAATTGCAAAAGGATCTTATTTTAAAGGTTTAAGCACCATGTGCTGGTGTTTCTGAGATTTATAGTAAAGAATGAAGAATAAAACAAGACAATTCAAATTGGAGTGAAATAACTGGAGGCATAAAGGAGATGCACGTTACTTCAATCCGTGGAGCCAAATGACTGTGCTTAGGCTGTGCTTATTTGGGGGCTGATTTGACACACGGGGAATCTCTTAATTCAATCTCTTAAGTTGGATCTCAATTGGTGATACTCAGAGCATAAGGGGTTATTGATCTTCTCCACCAAAGCTTTTATCCCCTTCCCTTCACACACACAAAAGCATCAGAGCTAAATACTGCTCATTTTTTCAGCTACCTTTGCTTCTATTAGGAGATCACAGTGTGTACAAACACAGATCTGATGGGAGCCATAATCAATCCCTTAAGCACAGAGACTGCTGTGATTAAGGGAGAAAAGATTCTATTTACCTCCCAGGAACTCTATATTGCCTCAGACCTTTGGGATGGAAGGCTTTCTTGCATAGGAATGGGGCTCTTATCTAATCCGTTTACATATGGTCTGTATTAAGCAAGACATTAACAACACAATTGGTAAAGTGATTTAAGGACCAATTAAATGTAAACTACAGCACTGAATGATTATATATAGTAATATCAATCCCAAACATTGATCCTTTGTGCTGAAGCATTAGACTTTATTAACAATCTCTTCACTGATTTTAATATATTAAAATTAATTTTGCTGTATTATTCAGTGAATCTCAATTCATTAAAAAAATAATGTTTCGTGTGTTGAATGAACTTAATGTTACCTGAAGGCAAATTCAACTGCAATTGCTGAGCTGCTGCAAATCACAGAATTTAGAAAAGCAGCGGTAGGCTGACATGTCCTTGTGTCCTCCTAAATAATTCTTACATCAGCAAGGACAATATGTGGACTAGTACTTGTTGTTCTCTCTTTTCATTCAGTTTGGTTCACCAAATTTGTTTTCAATCACATCACATTCAACATGTCTTCAGCCTTTGTCTGTGGTAGGAGAGGTCAATGGAGTAAACTAAACAGAGAACTTTAATTTAATAAACTGGTCATTTCATGTTTGTTAGGCTGTTTAAGTTATTGAATTCAGGTATTCTCACTAACTTAGCTACAGAATAAAAATTGAACAGGCCTTTGGACCCCCTCCATATTCTTTGTGAGGAAACTATAGTTACAGTTTAGTGCATTATATTCCTCTATTGGGAGGTGTTTGGAATTGTTTAGGATCAAAACTTTACTTTACTTTACTTTACTTTACTTTACTTTACAAAACCTAAGTTAACCTGACGTTGTATGCTCCTGTTTCTCTGTGGGCAACCTGAGGGGCTGAGAGCACTCAGGTGTGGAAGTGGGTTTTTTTTGTCACCGTCTTTCTGCCTAATTTTTTTCTATTTGCCCTCTTGTTGCTATTGTCAAAGTCGCAAATGGGATCAAGGTCATCTCTTTGCTGTAGCAAAAAATACAGTAGGTTTTTCATGATGCTGTAAACAAGCATTTAAAATGTATGAAATGTCTCCTAATCAGCAGAAAAGATTTTGCATAAATCCTACTGCTTGTTGTTGCAAGAAGGATAAATGTTGCATTGAAATGGAACTTTTTCAGGCCGTATGTTTTACAGCAAATGGAGCCTGCAATATGGTAATGATTTTATGTGGAGACTGACACAAATAAAGGCGAATTGCCTTGGTTCTCTTCAAATGTTTTCAAAGGCTTACAAGCTGGTGTTTTGAAGGCATATACTTTATCATACACCATCTTATCTGATCGCCAAATTAAAAGGTCAGGGGACAAAACTTAAAAATGTATCATCGTAACAAACCAAGGTTGTGAAAATAACAACCACCACACGCTGAGCACAGAGAAAACGACTGTCATTAGATTTTCTTTGTCTAAGGATCAGTTTAAACTTACATGTTTTTGCAGCATAGATAGTTCACAACATTCAATGAAACCTGCTTATTGCAACGTTAAAGAAAAAGCAGAAAACATTTTTAAGCTTTTCAGTGACACCCCAAAGACTAAAGCTCGTCATCTTTTCCTCCCTCTATTTTTGTCTACATCCTGGCCCCCTGTTACTGTGGTTTCCTAACCTATTTTCAGTTTCTGCCGTGAA
The DNA here is from genome assembly GCA_032270685.1 of Microctenopoma stevenorrisi. Classification (NCBI taxonomy): domain Eukaryota; kingdom Metazoa; phylum Chordata; class Actinopteri; order Anabantiformes; family Anabantidae; genus Microctenopoma; species Microctenopoma stevenorrisi. Next base: position 5,606,300 of record JAUMTR010000025.1, on the reverse strand, counting down.
CTTAACTTAAAGTTCCCTCTGAGAAACTTCCATACAATTTTTTTGTCCCTCTCATCTTTCTTTTTTGTCTTTTATTTTTGTACATTATTGTAAATGACTTTGATTCCCTTCCTCTTAGTCGTTGCAGACTGGTGAAACATGTTCCTGTAAGTGTGGGTGATGAGCATCATATATAGAACTTAACTATATCATAATCACACCTCTGCTACTCCTAAAGTAATTAATAAGGCTTTAATTAATGTAAATGATGATCTGATTAATGGTGCTGAGGGGAAAGCCTCTCCAGCTCAAGCATAAAGCAACCATGATATGCAGCTCATTATCACCCTATGGATCAAATGCAGGGCTCTAGCTTGTAGATCCCTCAACACATTTTTTATATTTTACTAAGTCGCCTATTTGTTCAGTTAGATTTTTCAATATAATGCAAAGGTCTGTTGCAAAGATAGGAAATATTGTGTGATTTATTTTTCTTCTTTTTAAGTCTTCATAAAATCAAATTCATATAATGTATTGAATGTAAAAATCAAGGATTACATTACATTATATTAATCAAAGAATGTAACACCTTTTCTGAAAAAAAAAACAGAAAACTCCTCAGTCCCCTCACTAAGAGTAAAAGCTATTTTATGTATTTATGAAAATGTATGGAGCAAACTCAACACCATAATTCTAAATTATATTATTTGAATAATCTAGATAATGTTTACTTAACTAGTCCAGGTCAATGTGAATGTATGAATGTGTTTGCTTTAACAGACTTTGACAGTGTCATACCTATAATCCACTGTTGTATTCATAGCGTAATTGAATGTGACAGACACAAAATACTACATACAGTAGATCAGAGACACAATGCCAAATGAAAATAAGTTTTATTCTATATGTCATTGAGCACTACTGTAATAGCAATAAAAAGCACATCACACCCAGAGATGGAGAATATTTTATTTGGTATTAAAATAACAATAGAAAAGTTGTGACACATACTGTAGCTAATATCTTTCAAAACAAATCAATTTCGTGATAACTGGAAAAGGTCTGTCTGCTTCACGAGCAGTGCAGACCTCCTCTGCCACAGGGCCTGTCCTCTGCTTACAAGTGACACAGGCAGACTGCTTCTTCTGGCATGCAACTAGACCTATTTATCACTCTGACATTCTGGTGGCACATCCCTGATGAGAAGGGTCAAGAAAATCTTTCTCAGGAAGACGAAGCGAGAGGAGATAGATTTAAAGCATGGACAAGTACCATTGTTGTCACCAGGCTGTGACCTGTTTGGCACTGTGCCTCGCCGGCAACCCTGTCAGGGATCTGGACGTTTGGCCTGTTTCATCTATATTACAGATGTCTTTGTGCAGCCTGGCTCTCTTTTCCAAGTAAATTTAGAACTTGAGTTCAAGCTTGTAAGACCAGCCAAGGCTCATGGCTTGGGAAGTACAAATCGAGGACTTATCTGGTGCTGCCATCCGGCTGGCTTTCAGTAAGGCTGGCCAGTGGCAGCAGGCCAACAGAGGCTTGTGGGACCTTGCTCAAACTAGACATGTACTGATAAAAAGTTTGAAAAAAAACTTAAATATGCAGTGTTTTAATTATATTTATTCAGGATATTGGAGCAAGAGAAAGTTGTGAATGTATTACTGCTGTGATAACTTTATTAATTAAAAACGTTACGCAATATATTTCTATAGCTATTTCCCAGGGTCTGTTGTCATTTGTTTTCATAGTCATGCCACATGTCGTCTGACGTGCTGAATAGTAATTCAAATCAAGAAAAGATTTGGGCTTTAAAGCTCTCACCAAAGCTTTCCAACCAGAAGAGACATTTGTTTTCTGTGTGAAATTAAAATAAATATAATCACCAACTAAGTCACAGGCTGATTAATTATGAAAACGGCTAACTTATAAGTGGCATCAAAGTTGTGCTGTACAGTCAAACAAAACACAACTAAAACAAAATAAAATGCTAAAATCAATATGGCACAATGTATAATCATACCATTATTTAGTATTTTAAATCATGTTTTACACAGCAACAGGAGCGCCTGTATAGTGTCACTCATCTCAAATGTCTACTAGCCAACAAAGCAAATGCACAGGGTAATAAGGGTTGTTATAAACATTATTTAATGTAAACATTGGGCTTTAGTTAACAAATATCAACTATAGTTACCTGTTAGTTCATGCTAATTAATGTATTAGTGTATCAAATAAAGGTAAAGTGTATCAATTAAAGGTGACTTATTCTTAGCAAACAGTTAACAGAAATTTGTCAATATGTTCATTTTCAATCAAAATAGAACTAGACCCTGCAAAAGCTGGTTTATAATAATCGTCTGTCATAGCAAATCGTCTGACAAAATGTATGCTGCAACTTGCACAGCCCATCCATCCATATATCCATCCCTCCACTGATTATCTACCGCTTATCCAGGGGTCGGGTTGCGGGGGCAGCAGCCTAAGCAGGGAAGCCCAGACCTCGCTCCCCCTGGCCAAAGTTATTAACAGAATCGGTGACAAAGGGCAGCTCTGGTGGAGTCCAACCTCAACTTGGAACGAGTCTGACTTAAAACCGGCAATGCAAGCTCCTGCTCCTATTGTACAGGGACTTAGTGGCTGATAGTAACATAGCACCTTGTACTCTGCATACCCCTGCATAGACCTTACTGGGAAGGCTGAGGAGTGTGATCTCCCTGTAGTTGGAGCACATCCTCTGGCAGAGAAGTGTCAACCAAGACAGCCCCATAACATCTAGAGCTTTAAGGATCCCAGGATAGACCTCATCCACCCCAGGGGCCCCAGCACCTCGCAGCTATCCACTACCCTCATCCCCCGATATGGACTTTACTTTACTTTACTTTACTTTACTTTGCTTGGCAGACGCTTTTATCCAAAGCGACTTACAAGGAGCTAGCGCTGTGTGTCTGGCTCAGGGACACACCTGGTAGGGGATGGATTAGGAGTCAGACGGCATTCGAACCTACGACCTCCTACATCCCAGTCTAACGCTTAACCCATTGAGCTACCAGGCCGCTCTACAGTCCCACCTCAGATTTCCCCGTCTCTGCTTCTGCTAAAGAAGACAATGACGTCTACAGTTGAAGTAAGCAGGGCACCACCTCCACTGTACACATTGTTACTGTACACCGCTTTGAGGTGTCCACCACCAGTTCGGGGATTGTCACCATGACAGACACTTTTGACACACACGTTTGTTATGGACAATCCATGACTAGCACAGAAGTCCAGCAACTGAACACTACTCAGGTTCAACCCGAAGGCGCAAGGAACCAACCAACCAACACCAACGTACAGGCACTGAGCCTGGAGGCCTAGAGCAGGATTACCCCTGCCCAGCGCCTCTTACCTACAGCAACTCTAGAATGGAACAAAGTCCAGCCTCTCTCTCGAATGGATGGAATGGATCCAGAGCCCAGACTGTTTGTAGAGGTGAGCCCGACTACATCTTGTCGGTATCTCTTGACATCCCGCACCAGTTCAGGCTCCTTCCCCGTCAGACAGGTGACATTTCATATCCCAGGAGTCAGTTTCAGCAACCGAGGGTCAGGAACGCCAGGGTTACCGTCCTCAGCCACCACCCATAGCGCTACGCACCTGACCCCTATGGCCCCTCTTGCAGGTGGTGGGCCCACAAAGGAGCAAAACCGTGTTGCTCCTTCGGGCTGTGCCTGGCTGCACCTGTGGGCCATGGTCTAGCCACCAGGCACTCGGCGGCAAGCTCCCACTCGGGTCTTGCTCCAGGGTGGGGCTCCGGGCACCCTTTCCCAGGAAAGGGATATGCTGCTTCTTGATTTTTAATTTCCATAAAGGGGTCTTTTGGATTGGATTAGTTTGGATCTTCAAATCAGACCAGCTCCCGACAACATAGCTCTGAGGATCACTAGACTATGCAAGCCCTTCTGCCACGGTAAGGCCTTGATCTAAGAAGAGTGGCGCAGCCACAGTGATTATGCTGGTGGAAACTGAGACCTACAGGAAGAGATAGCCACAAATAACTTTATTTCTATTTCTACCAACAATATATGGTGGCACTGTTTAGTGTTTGAACTGAATACTTATTGCTGCTGTAGCAGTAAAGTGTTGCAATGCTATGTTGCCTGAATTTTGCCTTTACATTGATATCAGTGAATGCCACGATCCTGCCATGAATCTCAAACAGCAAAAATGAAAAACTTCCTCTCTGCAAAGGAATGGTTCCAGGAACACAATCTGTTAGCTTATCAGTGGAAACCACAGTTCAATATATGAAGAATACACTATGCCCACTGTGTGAAAATTCCTTATTTTCGAGTGCACATACTTTGTGTCAAAAACAAGTCAACTCACGGGTACATATTTTCAGCTCTGTGCTACATTAACAGAGAAATCCAATTCCACAGAAAGCACTAGCTATTTCAGGTGAGTCAAAATGCTAAATTATAACGGAAAATCAAGGTCACAGGAGTCAGACCCACCTGACCACCCAATTTGAGGTCCTGCCACCCCATATGTTTGCTTGTTTTTGTGTTAGTTTCCATTCATCCAGGATCTTGTTTCTGACTTCCTTTCTCTCTCATTCTACCCTTTCATCTTGTAAATATGCAGGAAAGCCAGCAGCAACTCTCAGCTCTCACTGAGGCCAATCAAAACCCTCTTAACATACAATCATACTTTCAAAGTAGAACACACTAGCAGATTACCTTCCTGTCATCTGGAAGAGTTTTACAAACAATAGGCTTTTGTTACTTAGGCTTACTTGAATGAAAATACTTATTGATTAAGAACTTATTGATTGTGTATTAGCAGTCAGGTTTATGAAACATACTGTGAAAACCAGAGCGATGAGAAGAGCATATCTCATCTCCTAACTTTGTTATAAAAAAATGATGTATACATTTGCATAGTTAATTATTTGTGCACAGAACAGATAATTTTAGAAATAACCTATTTGTAGCATTTTAATTAACATCAACAATAACATTTCTTAACTAGTTTTCCCTAATCTAAAACAATAAAACTCTGGGGTATTGAAGAAACCACAGGACTTTGTTTTAGGTTGGACAAGCAAAAGGTTATCATGACTAGTAGATTTATTTTATTATTTATAATTTGGATTTTACATTTACTTGACTTTCGCGAACCTTTCTCCTCCTGACTCAGGACTGAAATATTGTAATATCTTAACTACAGTTACATTTGCTAAGGTATTCCTCAGTTTAAAATGTTTGCTTAACATTATTGTAATTATGTAAAAATAGTTGACCCTTGCGCCTATCTTTGAATAAATAGAGCAATTTATTGAATTTCCCTGTGTGCTGTAAAAATAGCTTTTGCAAAGAAACACTGACACTTTGAAATACAGGAAGTTCCTTTGTAGCTGACAGTTTTCAGAAATACAAAGATTAATTTGAATGTTTTGTGTGTGTGTGTTGACATTACATAAAGAACTAAGGTAAAATACTCCTCAGTTACTTATCTAACACTCATAATGTTTGGTAATTATATTTTGAAAATGAGGGTAAATGCTGATGTCCAATAGTTCAGTAAAGCTAACATAGTGTTGACTTTACTTGCATGTCTGTTCAAATATGCCCAATAAGTGTGAAGCTGCTCAATGTAGGGTAAATACTGAATATTTATTATATAGGGCAACAAGGATGTAATTTTAAATATGACATATTGGCAGCTGTTCTACCCTATACCCTATGCTTTGTAGGCCTGGGGGGCAGTCTAAGTCACTAAGTCTTAGCCAATGAATATCCTCACCAAGAGTGAGCTAAACCCACCTAAATAATTTTGTTATTTACTCTGTATAAATTAAGGTTAGATAAAATTGATTAGCCTCCCCCCAGATCACAGTCCTTTAGATGCGTATCTAAAGACTCAGAGATATTGACACGACAAGTTTCTGCTTGCTGACAACCATGTGACAGAGGGCAAAGTAGCTGCCACTCTGCCCAGGCAGAAAATAAACAGTGGATGGGGAACAGAGGAGACAAAGTCAAACACCCAGCCAGCAGCCAGTCAATATGGATGATTAAATCAGCACCTTGTGCTGTAATCAGTACAGAAAGAACACAAGGGAGTTAGAATTATGTAAGACGTTTTTAAGGCTGGCATCTTTAGAATACCTTTCTTTTTACTTTGAATGATGGTGTATGACTGAGCTGACAGGTGGCTGGCAGACAGGACTGTTCATGTGCTAAAAAGTTCACCTGATAATGAAACAGCTTAAAAAAGGATTTTGTGAAGGATTATAAAGTGATTCTTCTCTTCTTGTGGGAAAAAAACAGCCTCTCCAACATTTATAGTGGGAGGACACTCAGATAATGGCTGAGCTGAGACAATACAGGAGAATGATTCATACCTGGCTGCTGTTACATCAAGGCTTTCATATTTGAATATTATATAACATAACATATTGACTATTGACTGAATTCCACTGTCATATCGAAGCTGTAAACTCAGGTTTTCTTATCAAACAATGGCGGATATACAAAGAAACTTGGATTAGGCCCACATGACTTTGCAACTTTTATAGCTGTTCTAACTTTAGAAAATAATGTGTCTGTTGCAAGAAAGTTATTAGAAATGCCGCATTGTTAGCTGACAGACCTGTGAAATCAGGAGCTTCTGCCCTGGTCACAGTTGAAATTCCCATTAAGGCAGAGTCAGGGACTGAGACCAGAGATTAACGAGAAGGGGAGATGAATTGCCAAAATTAGGTGAACAGTACAGAACAGAGGTGTCCAGAGCAGAAACAATAAATGGTGCTTTGGCTGTTGTGATTTACACACAGATCTTGCTGTAAAGGTGATAAATAAAGGAATGTTAAGGTGAAATTTCACGTGACAACACCCACTTGTAAGAAGAGGAATAATAACATAGCAGATTATCTTGCCACATTTCAGAGAGCCAGGTCTGATAGTATACAGGTGCAGCGCCAGATCTCCGGCGTACAGATGTGGCTGTGAAAAATAAAAATCTGGTTTGCCCAGTGAGCTGACTCTAGATCTAAGAGGTAGACCGTAGTCATAAAGCAACAGTCCAAGCAATGCAAAACGTTTTCCGTGGTCAACAGCTACAGCAGATATTCAATGACTGTTCATCTCATGTCCAATGTTGTCCATTTCCATTAAATTTGCCAGAATCTATCAAATAAGGGGCTAGCACAGGGGAGCAAACCCCCCAGGACACTGCTTGACAATAATGATGATCAGGACTATACGCAGGCTGTTTATATTTCTGGGCCCAGAGGCCAACAAGTTTTGTGTTATAAGTGTGTTGCACCCCCACCACTGCAGATCTCCCAGTTGTGAACATGGAAAGAGGTTCAGATTCAGAAATGTTTTCAGCCCTGCAGAGCTCCATCTATTACCATGAGTACAATGATGTTTGATATAGGGAAAAACTATCATAATAAAAATATCGTTGACTGTCTTGTTTTAACTGGCTCTTTTTACTTCCTGTCAGCATTTTCCCAAGAATTTCATTTGGTTGTTAATATTGATGACCCTCTGCCATAATGGTGAACTGTAGGACATAAAAGATAACAAATGTGGGTACCACACAAGCCATTGTTCCTCACGAGTGGTTAAGTCATTGCAGCACCAGGTTCAAGTGACTGAACTGTGACATATGTGTTTCGGTAACTGCCATTAGGTTTGGTTTGAATTCGACCATTGATGCTCTCGTGGGAAAAATAAAACAGATTCAAGTTGTTGGGACAAGAATATAATCTATTACAATTTTCTTCCAACATACACAATGCAAGCAAAAACAATGTACAAGTTTTAAATCATATTTTGATTTGCTCCTTTGTATTTCATTGTTTTGCTGTGTAACCCAGATGTGCTTGAGCTTTAGTTGACCTGGCTTAATGTGTTCCTTCAGGATTTTCTGGTATAGAGTTCATATTACACTCAACTGTGACTAGTGTCATGGCCGGCTCAAGCGCCATGACAAAGAGCCTAACGCGAGAGGGTAAACTTGCCACCATGTGGTTTTATTAGATCACAACAGGTATCACAACGGACATTTAAACACAAAGCCGGACAATTCACGGGCATAGAGCCTCTCCCGCCTAAGCCCGGCGGACTGCAAGCCCGAACCAGTCGCAATGGAGTGTGGACCCGAATAGGGAAAAGAGAGCGAGAGGTCACAAATGTCACACAAAAATAAATATACCTTGTGGAAATATTTAAGCACTACTACAAGGTTTCTTTGTCCACCGTGACATGTCGCTTGGGAAGGACTGGGATTTCAGCTCTGCATATTAGATAAATGTAATAATATGTCAACCTTGTAGTTGTTGGCTGTCGTTTTTTTTCTTTTGAGGTAGCTGCATATCAACTAACCCCAGTGTAAACCAATATTACTAATCAGTTTTTTTAATGAATATACATTACTGATGGTTTTAGTGTCAGTGGGATTTGTGGAAAATATAACTAGACATTTTAAATAGACAAGATGGGTTTCAATCATTTACACCATAATCAAATCTGGTTACAATAACTGAGGTATCACCTGCGAGTAATATTTTAAACCCTCACTTCAATTCAGTTTGAAATTGCACACGTTTTTTGCCACTGGCAGAGTTTTCTTTCTATTCTGTCTAGCTTCTTTACTTGAGGTTCATATTATGTGTGCCTTGTGCTTTGAAGTCGCATCCATTGCTCTTCATTTCTCTTATTGTCACAGTCTGTCATCCCTATGTTCCGAACAAGCTCGAGGGCATAAGCTTGACATTATACCTCCGGGTGGCAGCTGTTGGCCATCTCTATTAATGTTATCTGCTATACATGACAAGAGATGAGATGGGGATATCATGATTAAAATGTCTCTCCTCACCGGTGTTAGAGGTATTCACTTTGACCGCCTGTGGAATTGTATTTCAAAGGCGAAGCATGTTGTTTTTCCCCTTTCCCTTTGAAGCAAGTCATAATGATGTCCCCTACCTGTCAGCCTGATGATGGCTGAATAGCACAGCAATGCACTGTCAGATTTATAATAAATAACAGAGACAACTTAGAGCCGGAAAGAAACATACCAAGACATTTTGATGTACTTTGACAGAATGTAGGCATGTGAGATGCATGCATGACTCATCCAATTAATAATTGAATAGGCTTCAGTTTTGTTTTGTTTTTTTGCCTTTCTGCCCAAAGCTTGTAAATACGACAATAAGCCAATTAGATTCACATTTTTAGTGAAAAGGCTTGTGTTATGTTGTGTGGAAACTTGCAATCCATCCAAACCTAAATAAGTCTTCTGGGTATCATTCTGAGCAATTGCTCCTCTCAATAACTGCCAATTCTCATAGGACATTTGACTTAAAACTGGGAATGTAGCTATATATTTATGACTTATTGACTTCTGCAGCCGTTTTTTTCTCAACAATTTCCCCAAGGGGATCAATAAAGTATTAATTATTTATTGTTATTATTATTATTTAGTAGTGCTGGAGTCCATTTGGATTCTAAAGCTTTCAAGTATTAACTTAATCAGAATTCAAATTTGTATTTAATTAGTCTTAATTGTTTGTGATGCCAGAACAAAGACTTTACACCAGCTGCTTTTCTTGCTTGATTTAAGTGACGTTTATTTAACTTATGTTTATTATGATGTAGCCACAAGAACACTTAAGTAACCATTCATCAAAAATGCATCGACAAGTCTATTTTAGTCATTTTCTTTATGTATGCTTCTATTTTATTAAAATGAATCATTGTCTGCATTCATTTTACACCTACAGCCAGTGATGACTTAGAATTACATTAATGTCTCCAACAGTCATTAAACCGTTCAATTAAAAGAAAGAAAGGGAAATATGTGAAAAGGTGTGGTGCATCATCGTAGCAGTAGTTTTAATTTAACCATCATCACAAAGTGTCATTTAATAATTTACTGTATACTCCAGTGCTTTAGCCTATTTGTGTACATTGGTTATGAATTTTTCCTTCATTCCGTTGACACTGAATGAGCCTGTTTCACTGCTGAAGATCAGGAAGAGCTGGTGGAGTCGAAGTGAGTTGTGGAAGTGTGTGTTAAAGAGAATAGAATGACTCTTGAAAACAGACATTTTATGTAGTCTGCCGGAAAATAGACGCCAGTTTACAGTTGTGACAACATGAGGCTGGTTAAGGCAAATGGTGAGATATCCAGCTGTGTGACTGAGTTGACAGTGTCATATATAACCGTCACTTATGCAGTTTCTTTGCAAATGAAAGATAGACTTTCAGACTAAACTGTAAGGGAGCCTGTCACTCACAGAGATATAAGTGATGTTTTGGCCCATTTAAGGAATAAAGTGCGGTTTACGATTTCACTTGAAATCCAAGGACATACAAGGATTTGACTAAAATGTGGTCTTAATTTTGAGGAACATAATGCTACACCTAACACTTCCTAATCCTGGTGTGGGTGGAGTAGATGGGTGCTGTGGAGTACGGTGAGCCTTTGTGAAAGCAAAAGCTATCAAACTGGAGCTAAGCTTTTCAAACTTTTTGTATCTGCACCATATATTTGGATGTAAGACTTGTAATTTTGTGAAAAAGTTAGGTTTTCTTTATGTAAAGCCTGAGGTGTTTAGGATGACGCATACCTCTGGTACAGATTACAGTTTGATCAAACTGCTGTCCTATCTGTTTAAGATATAGTCACATATCCCCCTAACAAAATAGAATAGACACCTTCTGTCCCTGCTCTTGTAATAATGTTAACATTAGGCTTTCACTTCACATGACCTGCAGCCTCACTTCATGGTGAACATGTTCATTATGACTGCGGGATCCAGTGATCGACTCTTGATAATTAGTGTCTGGCACATTTTTCTGCCATATTACTTCAATTTTTTGTCAGAAATGTTATATTTTATGTCTGAGACATAAAACTCACTGAATAAGCACTTAGCATTTTTCTTAACCTTGCTTTTGTTAGATTGTTAACAGGTGGGATAAAAAAGGAGGATGTGTAGTAACCTACAAGAGAGAGAGACAAGTCCGGGAAGTATTTGTTTGCATAATCTAAATAATCCTGTTATGCTAAGGTCAATCTTTTTTTTAATGAAGGATATATAAGAGATAGATGAATAAACCTGTAACTAATGAGGTGCACTGCTATCTGAAGGAATCTCACTGCAGAGGGCGTTGTTTTCTTTATTGTGTCTTTTTATGTTGGTTATGTTGTTAAGCTCAGGACAACCAGGTAGTGAAAATGCTAAATAATAATTTAATTACAACTTAAACAAACTAAATTGACTTCAAAAGTGCAAAAACAGAAATAAATAAATCTGTGAAAAAGGGCCCAATAGCATGAACTGAGGTCAACTAAATAAACAGTAACTCAACACTTAAATGAACATAACAGACCTGCCCTACTGACAGAACAAGAGGGTATACAGGTCCTTCTCAAAAAATTAGCATATTGTGATAAAGTTCATTATTTTCTGTAATTTACTGATAAACAT
>JAUMTR010000025.1:5580522-5594733 GCA_032270685.1 Microctenopoma stevenorrisi | reverse complement strand
TCATTGTTTTAATATTGATGATTGTGGCATACAGCTCAAGAAAACCAAAAATTCCTGTCTCAAAAAATTAGCACATTATGAAAAGGTTCTCTAAACGAGCTCTGTATATAGACATAGGCTAGCCTTAAGAGACAAACAGGGGACAGGAAGACAATATTAACTTATTCTAAGACTTCAGACTTAATAAAAAAACACCACATAAACGTGTGAAATGTATCTAAAATAATTCTTACAATTATACCAAATAAGAAAAATTCTCAAAACAAGTTTAAATAAACTAAAAACGGGTTGACTCCCCCTTCTAGACACACAGATGCCCCTCCCACTTCCTGCAGATTGTGTTTAAAGGGCCCTTTGAGCAGGTGTCCAATCTTTTGGCAAGGAGGAGAACTCACCAAGACATGGAGAAAAGAAAGGTAAAACAAATAAATTCAAGCAAACAATTAAGACAGAGAGTTAACCAAAACGAGCTGCCAAAATAAAATGTGCTTTCTGACGTCAAAAGACTATGTGTGGTCATTATGTGATGATTGTCATGTCAAATAATAAATACTACCACTGATGGTGTAGCCGTCACACTGTCCAAGGACTACTTATCCTGTTATTAAAACCAACTCTCAAATCAAGTGTCACCCACATAACAGTACACAGCTTTAATGTGTATGTTTTTCCCCTGTCAGAGCTGTCAGCCAGTCACCATTAAGCATAACACAGTGTATGGCCTCGGTCATGGAAAATGTGTCGTGTATCAAACAGCAGGGAAAAGGGAGGCTTTGATAGCAAAGATAGATGAGATGGGTTACCAACACAATATACAGTAAGAGGACTTTAGGACCTAGTGATAAACACAGTATTGCTGTAATCCATCATTTTGGCTATTAGTTTTACTGGAGATAAATGGAGACGCACTGTAAATTCTATGATAAAAGATATGTCATCTCATACATGCATAATGTGGGATTTACACAACAATTGTATTTTAAATGCCAGTCAGTGTGTCTGAAAGTAAATGACAATGCTATCCAGCTGCAGATTCTAATTAGGCGTCCGATGGGGATTTAAACTGGAACAAATCTCATCATCAATGATGGGAAATGCTCTTTGATGCAAATCATAGCTCCTGCAATTTTAGAGCTACTTCACATACTCGCACATCTTTCTCTGGCGCACTGTCTACATTATGCACACAAATATATGCAACCCTCACACACTCTGCCATCCCTCAATAACTGCACAGGACTAGAACTGAAGCAAATGTGTCACACTTACAAGCAGTCCCCCTCTTTTGTTCGAGAATCCTCAAATAGTAAGTTAGTTTGAAGCTTGACTGACCCCAGTTACTGTACTTAGCAGGGGGAGAGCACAAAAAAGACGTACAGCTTTTTGAAAAGCTTGCCCTTAGGGCCCGAGAGGCAGATGAGGCTCAGAAGAGTGAAAATGAATGGTATCTGATAGAGTGGAAAGAGTCTAAAAAGACATTTAAAAGAGGCAGAGATGCAAAGGCGGCATCACGGGGGCGGGATGTGAGACGAAAACACCATGAAAACGCTACATTAGCTCCCTCTCTATAGCTGGTGGAGGCAGAGACCATAATCATTTGCCAGTCTAATGGCAGTAAGGTGGTGATGATAATGCGTACTGTCACAGGAAATTAAAGGGAGGGAAGCCATTTTGGAGCATAATTCCTTCAGTCCCCACCCCCTTTTTTCATGGATGGACTTGATTGATAGTCCTCTAAATGTTGCTCTACATTTAGATGTAATCAGGACAGTCTTATCAGAAAAGATGAAAGACCTCTCTATTCTGGGGTTCATTCCATTTATACTCCACAAATGACACAGCCACTTAATTTATCAGAGCAATATCTCAGCCCCACTGGAAAGTGACTTAATCCACGTTGCCAAAACTAGCAGTAAGAATGGCGTCCATATGGGTGAGAATTATAACATTTATGAATAATGCAGCGAGGGACCGAATATGTCAGCGATGCGAATGTAATGTGGCGGCTCTAATTATAATGTATTTCAACTGATTTTGACATATGTTCCTCAGACAGACTGTGTTGCTTTCACAGCCTCGCTTGATCAAATGTTTCATTTTGCAGCCATTACATCAAATTCAGTTTCAAGCCAAACACTGAAACAGAGAGGATGAAAGAATGAAACAAAATGGGTTCAGAGGATAAAACTGGACTGCCCGGGAGAACATTGACTACATTTTATTAGAAAGCCAATAACTGTGTCATAGTGAAAGACTAGAGGTTGGTCTGTTAAAAGCTGCATGACATTATTTCCGCTAACTTGGGTGGAACTGTTCACGTATAAGTCAAGTCTCAATTCTGTAATGGGTGAGTGTGATGTGGCGCAATCGGTTAACATAGAAATCTGTGGTTCTAATATTCATTCATAGACTTTAAAGCAGGCAAACAACCTTCAGCTGAGATGGTTTGAGGCTGAGAGCAAAGCATTTTCTTTCTGTTTAGCAGGATTGGGAGCTGCACAAACAGATACTTCTCATGCTCTTGTCTAGACTTTAAGCACCCGTTTAAAGAAAAAATACCCTCAATATGACAACACAAATGTTAAGTAAGGTGATAGTTCAACACTGGACAGACATGTACTCATCAGATAAAGATGTTTTCTAGTTAATGACAGAGGAGGGAGTCAAGTTTCATGTTTAGTGGTCCCTGTCTCAGTGGAGCAAGTACAGCACTTAAATATCTGTGGAGATTCTTCATCCAGGTCATGGTTATCTCAGAAAACGTTTTTCAATAGCACCTGGACTAGTTTTAGTTCCTTGACAACATTTTTCCCTCCCATTACAGAGGGCTTAGCAGTTAACAGCACCGATCAGCAGCACTGTGGGGCCCTTCCCCAGCTGCTGCTTCCAGGTGTGAATGTGATCACAATGTTATTATAGTGAAAACTACCATGAATAAACAAATGCAAAATAGATTTAAAGGTCAGTCCTAGACTTTCAAGTCCTCACCATAAAACTTAAATTTAGCCTGTGCCATCTTACAGTATTAGTGATATAGTAACAATTAAAGTAATATAATAGTTATACACAAGCAGAAGTAACATCTACTGTGCTTTATACACAAAATATTTACTATTCCAAGACCCAGTGAATCAAATATAGAAACCAACAAGACAGCAGGATAATAACGGCAAAACAGAGCATGTTTTTGATAAATAAAGGTTTACCCCATCCTCAGATTCTAAAAGAGATTTTAAATTAGAAAGGGCAGCATTTCAAATATTTCAATAAGAAATGCCACCAAATGCCCCTGTATGAACATAAAGACCACATGTTTAGTAGTAGTTAATTATTGCTATCAAGAGAATCCTTGCTATCAGGAGAGTTTTACTTGGCGTTCAGGAAATTGTGTCGTCAACACAGATTTGCCAACTTTTCCTTCAGCCAGCGAAGCAGTTCGGACATCTAAACGTCAGCACCGCATTCCAAAATGAAAGAGTGTAAAAAAAATCCATCCTTCTTTTTCTTGCTTTTCCCCAACACACTCTGCTCTGGAAAAAGTAAACAACATTCAAATCAAAGAGCGGGATCTGTAATCATCTAACTGATAAATGAATGCAGAGTTCTCTGTTGGTAAAACGTCTTCCAGCATGAGAGGAGCCCTGTGTGTATCGGACTACGTGCAGTATACCACGACAGGGATTTTTTCCTTGATTGGGATGTTTAATTTATTTACACGTGATTCCTGATTATTATCAACACAGGACAGAGGTATCTGGTGTGGTTCCAGGCTAAACACATATCCAGATGTACTACTTGATATGTTCTGTGTAGGAATGTGTGGTAGCTTGAGTCAAACACCCAGTTCTTCGATTTCTCAAATGAATGGACTTTAGTAGGTAGTTCTTTCCTTTGTGTCTTCCTGGAACATGTGGTTTGTCTGGTTATGCCTTCTCACACACCTTTAGCTTGGAACCTAGTACATTATCTTCAGTGTATTTCCATTTCATATTTTCATCCTGTGTGTAGGATAGTGAATTTCTGCACACGTGGCCTGCTGTAGGCCTAATCTATATGAAAAAAAGAAACCTGCAAAATGCTCATTTTTGATATAATTGGACTGCTTGACACCACCACCTCTGAAGTATGGCTGGCATGTATCAGCATTTGATTGATAGTGTCTTTATAATATTTTGTAAAATGTCCTTTGTGTATTACCTAATGAGTGTCAGTCTGATCTGCTTTGGGACTGGGAGGCTGACTTATACTGTAGGAGGAAAGTTCAACTTAATTGGGGAAAATTGGTGCTTGACTTCACTTTGCTTCAGGATCATTATCTACAATGATTTTTACAAGTTAGCTGCATGTGCACTTTACTGCATGTGTGCATATAGGATCCAGAGGGCTGAATCCTCAAGACTCAAATCTAAAACCTCCAGCCAAACCGTCACTGCAGATTGCTAGCAGTTAATCAGGTAAATACTTCCCAGTGGGACAAACGAACAAAGCTCTATCATGGTATGATGTTTCTGATGTCAAGTGCCACTTGCAGTACAGTATGTTTCATGTCTCGTTATGAATCTTTTTGCCTCAACCTGCAGCATGCTCCTGAGCCGATAGGAGAAAAATGGACCGGTGTTAGGCGATCTCATTATTTTTGTAACACATAGACTCATTAAACCAAACCAAGGGTGTTGTGCATTGATCAGTGCACAACCGCATCACAACACACGGCTGCCCAAAAAATAATACAGGAAGTAATGTAAGTCACTTAAGCTACTGCACATCCACTGTCAGACTCACTGTCTAAATCATTGTCACTGTGAAATATGCCAGCACAGCATTAGTGAATTAAGCTCTTCTAGCATGTAGTGGTTTTAGCTGTATAGCTGCCAACAACTGTCCATAAAATTCAGCTTCATTCACAGTTTAATTATTTCTCCGACCACAGATGGAAGTAAGGAAAGATTCAAAGACAATGTTGTTGAGACGACAAAAAAGAAATAAATGACTTTGCCCAATGAAACATCTCACCTTAACAATGCTGAGAGAGTGGTGGTTATTATCAGGACTTAGTCCTGGCTTTGTTGTTTCAACCCATTTATTCACTTACTGTATTTGCCTCCATATATTGAAAAAAAACCTCTCTAATTTCTTTAGTACTTAGGAGCAATATAGTTGTACAATTGTACTGTTCTGGGAGCTATTGCTATTTTTGTTAATGCCTTTCTCAGACATGCTTATTGTATACTGTTTATTGTAGGTATTGTATGTGGGTACTTATCAGCCTTCCTTCTGTTTGTGTCTGCTGCAGTTGTGACACTTGACCTTGTCCCTCATGGGATCAGTAAAGTGCATCTTATCTGACCTTTACTTTTTTACCCTCTATGGCTAAATCCAGTTATTCATCCTCCAAATTCTGTAAGTTAGAGTCTGAGAAGAGGTATGGTTTGTTATAAAATGCACGCTGTGTGTACAAGTTGTTGCAGCTTGCAAATGCTTACAAGAGTCAATCATGAAACTCTGAGTTTTGACGTCCTGCAAGCACGTTTACAAGGGTAACTAAGTTATTGGAATGAAGTCTTTTTTCTCTTCCCATGGTCCCATCAATCATAAAATGCAAAAAATAAATAATAGTTGTAACAAATGTCACCTGGGAAATTAAATCTCTGCAGCACTGACTGTTTCATTGACCAGTTCCACAAGATCAAGTTTTATGTTTATGATGTGAGCCCAGGCAGTTTCCACAGTGGCTCGGTGAGTATTCAGAGAGAAATCTATGAAATGGACGCAAGGGTTCCGCTGCACGGCTATGATATAGAACTTCCAAACCTCCAAAGTGATGAGGTGTCCCTTGTGCAAAAACTAATAGGAATTATTTAAATGTGCCCTTTCGTTCTATGTCAAGTGTGGGTCCAATCAATTTCAATTTGTCTGCAATTTGACTACTTTTTCAGACTGAAATTGGTGAGAATCAGTGCAATAATCAAGCAGACTCATAAGAATTAAAGTACTACTTGTCTGTGAAAAAAAGAAAAGCTGTCCTTGTATGGCAAAAGAAAAAACAAATTTACTGTAACAATTTGTCTTGACTCAAACAGCATCTATCGAGGACCAGACAGAAACATTCTTCCAAGTCACAGGCCATCCGCTGAGCAAAGGGTTTATCAGTAGCATCATTCACAAACGTATTCAGATTATCATAACCTAAGTGATAAACGTAGTGATATATGGTTCATAAAAGAGTGATTAACTGGCTGCCAACCACATACAGCAGCATTAAAAGTTGTCATTAAATTCTAATTAGTTCTACACGAAGTAACAAAAGACCTGGTTACTTTAATCATACATATTTATTAGGCTCTTCTAGAAGAAACTGTGAGATAAATAAACACAGAAAGATAATTGCCTGAGGGAAAAAAATTGCACCCGCTGTTGAACACGGACTCACACAAACAATACTACATAATAATTAGAGATGCCATGTCATTTCTTAGGTGGGGAAAAACTCTGAGATTGTATATGAGATTGACAAACAAATAAAAGTAAAGAGATTTAGTTCATGACTGTGTGTGTCACACTAAAGGTGAAGATTTTTTTTCTGGCCAAAATGTTGCATCAAAGCTGTCAACTGCATTTTGTTTTACTGCAAAGCCATGTCCAGAGGATTTACCAGCTGACAGCCAGGAGAAAGCTGAGTGTTTAATGACCGGTTCGCCAGATACAGATTTAGAGGCTTCTAATAAAGTCTTAGGGAACAGGAAATGGCTTTAAAGCACTTTTAAATTGTTGTTTATATTTAATCCCAACTTAAATATCCATCAAATGATCAATAGACAAAGAAAACACTATAATCTCTGAAATTACCTTATATTACCTAATAAATCAAAATCAAACAAACTATTACTATTACACTTATTTTATAATCATATTTGCACAATTTAAAAAAAAAATCAGCCACAAAGTATTTTATGTGCTTCTCCTCCAGTTCCTATTTTAAATGACTCTACAAACACTGGATCACCCACTTCTTTTATTTCCCTGTGTTTCATTAAAGGTGGCGGGGGAGTTCGACCAGATTTTAGTGACTGCAACAAACAAAAACTGTCGTCTCTTTTGATTTAGATGTTGCTAGATCATCAGTTGTGATCTTAAGTGTGCGACATTATCAATTCTGTTCAAACAAGGGAGAACAACACAGAGGGGAAAAACATTTAATATATAATTGTTTCAGTTAAAATAACCATATCATATTGTGTTTTTTTAATGTTAGTTCTATCATAGTAAGAAGCCGAAAAAAAGACTGACAATCGGAAACGAAATGCCTGCAATTCCAAGTTGGCGAAAGAGGTCAACAAATGTTATTGGTCAATAAACTTCACAGATTATGTAATGTCCCCATTGCAGGCTCTGTGTCAGGTTTGTGAGACTTCATCTGGCAAAGCATTAAAGTAACTTTAGATTTGTTATCGAGCGTTTCATAGCCATGCAATCATCTGTTAATGGCAATTCTATGTGAATAGCACATTGTGGAAGCCTTATGGGACTGTGCTGATTGTCCTGCCTCTGGTCCTCAGTTACACCTACAGGTTATTGACTACAGTCCTCAGACAACCTACAATCAATACGCGAGTGCACTACAACCGTTGCTGCAGCCCTTGCAATTTCATTGATCCTTTATCACATTCCACAAAAGGTTACTAAAATGGAGTCTGAGGCGACTGGCAAGCCTGTGGTGTACAGTGAGTGGGAGAGGGTCTTTTATGAGAGGTCGGAGCTGTTTGTTATTTTCACGTCCCAAAGTGTTTTTCTAGAGAACTTTAAACAATTGCGCTGCAGATTTGTATTTTGATGGCAATCACTTGAAGTGGAGACAAAGTAATGTATGCTAAAGTTGTTCTCTTCACACCTCACAAGTCTGCTCATGAATTCTAGTTTTTTTTTAACTGCTGACAAAAGTAACAATGTGAGATAAATGATGGTGGTATACAGACCAAAAGCTAACAATGTCCAATTCAAAGGTCAAGCATGACATGTTTCCTTGTTCTTCCTTGTTCATGACATATTGAGCATTGTGTTCCTCAACAGCATAACAAGTGTGCTTCTCCATTATCCTCCACACGGTTGGAAACCTGCCTGTGATGTGAACCATGGTGCTTGTCACTGGGCATCATAAAATGGTCCACTCATTGGAAACAAAGAAGACACAGATGCTGTATCCGCACAGTACATGCCCTCCTCTGCCTGATGCATATTCAGGACAGACAGACTGTGGAGAAGCTCTAATCTAGTCTGGCACATTAGCCCAGTGATAACGGGAACAAGTACATCCAGTTGTGTCATAGCATAAAAGCTTTTTTCTGTACCTGAAAGGCAAGATGTGTGTTTATATCATCTGGCATAAGAGCTGTTGCATCTTGGTGACCATCACAGATGCTATTTTAATGGACACATCCATAGGTAATATAGCATTTATTAATAATTAACTCAAGAACAAGATACATACATCAACTACAATGTTATTTGTGACAGTATTTATACTTAAAAACAAGAGGCTTTTTTTTTACTAATACTATTTTACTATTTTTTTATCATGAAGGTAGAGCAGTGGTTCAATTCCCGCCCCTCCAGTCATATGTTGGTGTCCTTGGGTAAGACACTGAACCCCAGAGTTGCCCCGAGTTTGTCAGGTCAGCTCTGCCATCAGTGTAAGAGTGTGTGTGCTTGTGTGTGTGAATGGGTGAATGAGAAGCAGTGTAAAGCGCTTTGAGTACCAGTCTAGGTAGAAAAGCATTAGATAAGTGCAGACCATTTACCATTTATTTTCATTACAGTATGTTGTGATTTGTGGTCGTGGTGGTCCGTTGTGCTTATTTTAAATATGTAGAGAAAAATAGTAGTATGATAAAAAAGTTAAAGCTGATTAGTCCCTCCCATGGTTCCATTAAATCCTGTGCAACAAAATAAAATAGCCTGTGCTGAGTAAATTTAAGCTCCAGGGAGTCATGGAGACTAGCATATACTGATGTACCTATCTATGTTCTAGAGAGTTCTCGCGTCATCACCAGGCTAAATCCTGATGTTCCATTAACTCTTTGAGCACAATGGAACCACATGTCGTGGTGTCCTTGGACAAGACACCGATACCCCATACTTTTACTTTACTTTGCAAACACTTTTATCCAAAGCGACTTACAGGGAGCTAGCGCTGGGTGTCTGGCTCAGGGACACACCTGGTAGGGGATGGATAAGGAGTCAAATGGAGTTCCAACCTGCAACCTTCTGCATCCCAGTCTGACGCTTAACCCATCGAGCTACCAGGCCATAGTAGCCCAAACACGGGTCTAGCAGTTGTCCAAACAACAGTTTTTCCAAGGTGATCAATAACGTACTCATTATTATTATTTTTTTTTTGTTTTGTTTTATATCTAATATCCCCAACCAGTATTCAAAACTGTGATGATCTAACCCTCTGAATTTGCCATTTAGATTGTAAAAAGCTGAATTACAGAAACAAACACAAATGAATGTCCTTTAAGTCCACAGATTGGTGGTGCCAATGAGTTATGCACAGCCAAGGACAGGGCAAATCCAGTCTTAATCCACAGCTGATCGAGGGCTAGATGAACTGTGTCTGCTTGGCCTGCTGTGGACTCAGGTGTTTGAGGTCTGAGCAGCTGTTTCAGGGCCAGCTCTATGTTCAGTAGTGCTGTATTGCCGCTGCTCTCCAGCTGAGCTGAGGCCTGTTGTCTGTGCTATATTTAATACCTCAGTGAGTAATTAATAAGGTTCTATTAATAACAATGGGAGCCGTAAAAGATCCCTTTTCTTCACTGCTCCCTATTGCAGTTTTTGACTCAGCCCAGCAGCCCTATTCACCGCTGTTATTAAGCCAATAGCTGTCACAGAGCTGCTGGGACGAAGATTCACATTCTATTTCATGGACTGCATTAATTCAGTCTCATTGTAAGAAATAATAGCACATACAAAAAAGGAGGTAGCAGTTCATATTCTAGTGATCACCAGCGAACGCCATCATTACAGTATACAGGCGTGTTTACATGTTTATAAGGCGTGTATCCATCCTTTATTTATACCAACCGCTTTTTTCTGTTGAGAATTGTAGACGTGCTGAAGCCAATCCCAGCTGTCTAGGCAGGGCAGGAGACTGGTCCCCAGTCTCTGACAGGCTGACATATAGAAACAAACAACCATTCACTTTGGGCAATTTGGAGTCACCAATTAAACCTAACGTTCATGTCTTTGGACTGTGGGAGGAAGGCTGAGTACCTGGAGGAAACCCACACAGATATGTGGAAAACATGCAGTTTCAGTTGGTGTAATTTGTCACTAACACAATAAAACTGACAACGTTCAGAGACACTACACTTAACAAGTACCATGCAATTTATTCAAAGAAAGAAATAAAGATAATATTATATATTTAATATGTAATTATGTAGAATTCAACTCAAGTGGAAGATAATTTGCAGAGGGGTTTCCTTAACTCCGGACAGATAAATGCCAACAAATATTCAGCTTTACAGTAATTGCAAAATTTGTCTTTTTGACTTGTGACTTTTGAGCTTTACAAAGCTGCATTGGCTTTTCTCTCAAAGTCTGACCTTGTGAGGCGAGACAATCTGAAACTGTCACCAATAACTGTTATAGCACAGTCTACAATAACAAACAGTACATTCACATTTGTACCACAGACATGTAAACATAGTGCCTTTAGAGTACATTCTGTTATCCAGTGCTAATTGACACCGTTGCATCTTACCGCTTGTTTGCTTCATAAAAAATATTTGTTGGAATACTGCTCAGAGGTAATCCATGCATCAGTACTACTCTGAGGAGTGGTTAAAGTTGTTCAGCTGAGAAGTAAAAAGAGAATTACTTTGTCTGATTTGTTCGTTCAGGAATGTGGCATGAATAATACATTACTTTTTTTATATGAGTCAGGGCGTCTTGATAGTCCAGCAGCAAAAAACTTTACATTCCACTGAAAGTGCTATTGATGCAGGTAAACACAGATATATGAAATCCCTGCTTTTTAATTCCACATAGGAGCTTATTTTCTTTGTTATTGTTGGATTGTCTCTTCAATGCTTTCCTCAGATCTCTCAGTCTTCCCTATGGTCTGTAGTAGCTGTAAATGCCAACACTCTACACTTCTACACTTGACCTTTATTAACCCATTACTATGCTCTTGAGATGGGGAGGTAGTTATTTGAGTTGTGTTTTTTTTCCCAGCTTCACCTTGACAAGACTTGGCTCGTTATGATTCATAGCTTTCATTTCTCGAGGGCTAAATAATGGTGACCAAATACCCCAAAGGCAGGGGTCATACAATGCACGACTGGCACTAGGGTTAAAAATAAAAATTGGATTAAGAATGACACCTATTAAAATAGGTCCTAATCTGGCAGATGGATTATAGTATGTCAGGACAGGGACTTACTTTGGTAAGCCTCCATTTATTTCGAGTAGGCATCTATCATAGGAATTAATGCCATTGACAGTTGCCAAGTGCCCTTACAACATTTCACAAATCTGAAAGGCAGGAAATGATCGTGGGGAGTTAATAAATGGTGATGCTGCTGTGACGGTTACGTTTGCCCCAGCAATGACCAGCTGCTCTCTATAGTGGCACAGTGAAGCCAAATCAGTGAGATGGCCTGGGGCTGAGCTGTTGTTGCCATGGTGAACTCATCATCTATGTGTGTATATGTATGTAAAGACAGTTGTTTTATGCTGGTAACCTACAGTGCACACTTACTTTTAAAATTAATAATCTATTTAATTCAACTTTATTTATATTGCGCCAAATCACAACTTAAGTCATTTCATGGCACGTTGCAGTGCAGAGCTTACAAATGATAAAAATGTATGCAGAATATTAATACAGAAAGATGTTTATGCAGTATTCACTGATTGTAGGCAATTACAATAGATAACCCACAGAAATCTTGGTATAATCACGTGTTATGACGTAAATTCCTAGACTTATAATACTTAGTGTTAGTTATGGGCAGACGTCCTTTTCACCAAACTAACATTTTAGTAACAAGGCATTGTTTATTATACTTTTGCCTTCTACTGCTGAAGGAAACAGAATGATGAATTGGCCTTGTTTGACATATATTGATTATGTTGTAGTGGAAGCCATGAACGATTTTAAAAGCTTTTAAAATTATCAGTGTTTTTTTTAATCTAAATTAGCAGACGGGAAGTAACCGTGGTGCACACTGGGAGGCTGTGACCACATTATCAAGAAAAAAACAAACAAATATTTCAATAAGAAAATAATGTATTTTAAACAGTACAGAATTTGATGCTTAGTTTATTCTGAGTTTATTCAAGATCCTTAAAGGTGAAAATCACAGCAAAAAGACTTATCAAGAAGTAGAAAACAGACTTTTGAATTAGGGCCCAGTGGCAATATTTAACCCATTTTTTAATTACCAGGTGCTGAGTCCTTTCAAATACATAATTCAAATACCATTTTTTGTTTGGTAAATATTGTTTTAGAGTATTGTTATCTATAAAAAGTAATAACTAAACAAACTAAAGCTATGTAGTGGAATAAAGGTACACTATATATTTCTGAACCCTAACGAAGTAAAAGTAGCTTTAAATAGATACCTGACTGGAATTTACTTACTACTGTAGTTAGTTTAGTTAATGTACTTAGTTACTTACCAATGCTGATGGTACCATCAGCATCTAAGCACAAACAACTTTGGTCCATATGAAGATAAAGTAACATTCTGGGTCATGTGACCCCTGTAAAGCATTTATTTGTTGTCTTTGAACTTAATTTTATACAGATCAAACAAGCAGGATTATGTTTCATAATATGCGTTAACCCCATGCGACCTATCCAAGTCTGATCTCAGATAACTGCTAATCATAAAGTCATACTTACCGTGCATAAAATGACTGTAATCTTCTCCTATATATACAATATAATATGTCTGATTGCCAGAACCTCGCCTATAAATAGAACAATGTGATGCAATTTTGTCTTTAAAATAACGTGCCAGTATCATAATTATATTTTGATGTAGCTGGCTACTTCTTTACCCAGACAAGCATAAAACACATCTTATATAACCACAAGAATGATCCACTGCTGCTAATGAGCAAGAAATGGAAGGATTAACAACAAGAAGATTTAAATTAAAAACCTCAGTAAACAGAGAAGGGTAAACACTAGACAAACACCAAAGAGGTTACAAACTGATGAAATTGTTAATGGATTTTCTTTAGCTATGCCTCTACGACAACTTCAAAGCCAGGGACAGTGTAGTGTTAGAACTCGGTTAAGGTTCAGGGCAGGAATTAACCAACACTCCTCTGCCTTCATCTCAACTCACACCGGGTTCAGTTCATTCTGTTCAGGTTTCAAGTCATCAAACATTACAGTAGGAGTGGCAGAGAAATGAGAAATCACTATGTTCCTATTACCAATGCTGGCCTGGAACCAAGGAGAAATTCACCTGTGCTCGGTACTGATCAGTTTCCACAAAGTCCAGGGCTCAATAAAACTGGGACTAGGGAGGAGCAATTACACATTACTGATGTTCCTTAATAGAAAACAGTTAATCTATTCACATAACTTTAAGTATCTATTACATATCTGAAATAACACTTTGAGCTGTGCTTTGTTTCGTGACAACAACAAATTAAAGTTGGGTGTTATCAACCATAATGTCTATAATCACACATCTATTTAGTACCTACAGTAGATTGATTTGAAAACACTCACTGAGGAAAATTGTGTCCACATTGTGGACACAATTTGGAGCCCACATGAACTCTAAAAGAGGTCCATGAACTCTAAAAATCAATCGACAACCCATTACCAGAGAGATTGGAAGTTGCTTCTGGGGAGCAGTTACAAATTGCATCGCAACTGAGTAGCTGCCAAGTTCATTTCTGTACTTTCTGCCTGTATTATTTCTGAATTGTGTACACAAACTGAGCAAATTCAATTTTTTATTTATTTAATTAAAAACTTTTTCTTTGGCTTTGCTGTGCTCCAGCTGGTGGTTTTAGAAAACTGTAGTGAGTTCCCGTATCTTAACATGGTATAACCCCCACTTACAGCTGGATGAAGGTCACCAGATTTCACAAAATGTATCTATGTGTGGCATGGAGGCAATCAGCCTGTGGCACTGCTGAGGTGTTATGGAGGCCCAGGATGCTTCGATAGCGGCCTTAAGC
>JAUMTR010000025.1:5561501-5574979 GCA_032270685.1 Microctenopoma stevenorrisi | reverse complement strand
CTGGTGTCTTCTTCTTGTAAGTCGCTTTGGATAAAAGCGTCTGCCAAGCAAAGTAAAGTAAAGTAAAGTAAAGAAACTTGAGAAAGACAATCACCTCAAACAGCTGCAATCACAAAGCTACTGAATTAGCCTCTAAAACGTTGAAATTTGTCCATGAGGGATGCTGAAAATCTAATCAAATGCAAACAGTGCTCGTTGGTTTGTTGTCGTGAAAAATGATCTTTACATTAATGTGTTATGTAATATTACTGTTAACTATATGTATTTAATGTATATGAACACAGCTGCATGGCCTCTTGGGGATGTCTGTGCTACTCAGTGCAGTCTATAGTTGAAGTCAAAGGCATTTAGTACTTAAATGCGGCAGTTGAAGCATGTTGCTTGTGCAGAGCCAATGGAGCTGTCCAAAGTCCTTAACACATGGTGAGGCTGTGGCACTGTGCATGCCATAAGCTACATATGCACTCATTAACATTTCCATCTGCTACCACACAGTATACACAAAGAAGCAAGAAGTTCGAAAGTAGCCTTCAGTAGAGATTTGATTTGTTACGTGTTTTGGCCTCTATGTGTCTCATGCACGAACAGCACAGTCGCTTCTCTTGGTGGCATTTCAAATGTGTGATCATCATCCTGAACTGTCATGGTCTGTGTCTCCTGGGTGATTTTGTGATCATGTTCTTGTCATGTTTGGATTTATCCTCATGTTTCCTTGGCCACGCCCCCTTCTGCTCATGCTCCCTGTTCTCTGTTTGCACCTGCCACGCCCCCGCTATCAGTCACTCCCAGTCATTACCCTCACTCAGCTGATCACACTCTGCTCCTTGTCAGGCCCCCAGCGGTCTTCTCTTTTTATTAGTTGCCCTCCCTTATAGTCGTAGTGTTTGTTTCCCTGCGTTTGTGCCACCCTGTGAAAACTTCACAAGATCTTTATGAGACATAGTGGTTTCAGGCTTTGCACAGCCCCTACATCAGTGAGATGGTACAGCCTAGGACCGGCTTATGTCACACATACAAACAAACAAAATGAAA
This sequence comes from Microctenopoma stevenorrisi, assembly GCA_032270685.1. Classification (NCBI taxonomy): domain Eukaryota; kingdom Metazoa; phylum Chordata; class Actinopteri; order Anabantiformes; family Anabantidae; genus Microctenopoma; species Microctenopoma stevenorrisi. The sequence continues at coordinate 5,573,947 of JAUMTR010000025.1, read as the reverse complement.
AAGACTCACTTGTTTACGGCTGTGCAGATTCACAATACTGAATTTCTCCACTATTTAGTATGGAAGGACGGCTTTTTAGATCAGCTTTGACACATTGATGCCTTTCATTTCATTGAGTTTCTGTTTTATTTGTGCTCCATACGACTGCCTGTGTGGTCCACTCTTCAGCCCACTCACCAAAAGCATGAATCATAATTCTTCTAGTAAACTATGACAAAGGTTTTTGTACATTCATCCAGCATGGAAACAACATGCATCAACAAATATGTCACTTCTCATTATACATCCCCTGCTTTGAGTATTTACCATTAGATACCCACTGGTAGGGCTCTGGCAAGCACTAATGTTTACATTTACGAGTCCTCCACCCCCCCCTCAACAAACTCCCTTTCTTCCATCTGTGAGACACAGATGGAGTGTCATGTAAAGCACAGAAAAAATCCAGTGACATTGTTTTCACTACCTGAAACTGTGAATAAATGACATTATCAGCAACAAGGTGACATGCAGCTAAGCCTATAACGTGGAGCCAATTTATTTCACAAATGAGTTTCTTTTGTATAATTATAGAGTTGAAATGTAGAGCGAGAGAGAACTGTTAGGGGTGACTGGCAGATGGTCACTTGGTCACATTTCATGTTTAAGCTTCTTTCAATACTACAATACAACAGCAACCTATTCGTGACCCTAGTACTGTAAAGGTTGGTTAATTATGCTAAGAGCTCACACCTTAACGGTAGCCTAGTTTCTGTTCTCACCTTGCTATGATTTCAGCTGCAAGTAAAATGGCACCATTGTGCAGAATGTCATATGTGATGTTCTGTGTAACTCTGCAAACACAGGGCAATTACGCTTTTTATTCCATTGCTGCCGTCTGGTAATTACAGCATTTTGCTTCTGCTTGCAGTTTATACACAAAGAGTTAAAGCATATTTTCATCACTGGGATCAATTAGGTATCTTAACATGAATAATGAGTCCCCTGGTTAAATATATTTTGCCGTGTATTCAAAATGGCAACATTTGTTTGTTTTATAATGAGCGGTTTGGAAGCAGGAGTCACTTAATCCATTGCAGACTCAATACAGCAACATACCGCAAGCATTAACAGTGTGTGCATTAAAAATGTCTCTATACTCTCTCGCTCCCAGTTCAGAAGTACAGTGTTCAAACCTCTAGCCACTCGTGGAGTTAAATATGAGAATATTGCTTTGGTTTACAGAAGTTTTTTGTGTCTCTTAATAATACTTACACTCTATAGAGCTTTTAGTAAAAAGTTAAGTGAAGATTTGTAGAAGTTTTAAATGCATTCTCTCCACAAGTGTCACAACAGATTATAAAACAATAGTTTTAAAAGCAAAAGACAAAAAAAGTGAGATAGTAAAACTGTGAAATGAATAATAAGCTTAGTCAGAGCAATTAAAAAATGGTTCTATTATCTGGACTAGACACTTTTGTCCTATTAGTTACACTTAGTCCAATTAACATACTAATTTTAATATATGTTTTTTTATACGCCTCACATAATTGTATTGTTGCTGTATTGTTCATATTCAAGTGATAATGTTGACCAGTGACAGTACGGGCCTCGCAGAAGTACAGGAAACATTTTGCTCTGTGACCATTAAACTAATCTTGACGTAGATGTGGAAGAATTCCTCTTTAGGAAAAGTTAAAGGTTAAACAATGACAAAATCTAATTCTTGTAAAGGTCTCAGTGTGCGCCTTATCAAAAGATTATAAGCGTCGGTGCCCCACTGAGCCAGCTGTGGTATATTTTAATAAAAGCAGTCTGATAGGTGAGTAGCTTTTCTACCTTGTACTCTGAAATGTTCCTGACTGTGGCCAAAAGCCTAAAATATTTTCAGTTGAAGGCACATTACTATCAAGGTGATGATCAAATAGCCTGTCCCACCCGGTTCAAACACAACAACAATCTCTAAAAAAAATCAATAAGCCTGCTGGATAAAAGTGAAGGGTCAAGACATCGCTGTTAGTTTATTCAGTCGTTCCAGTCCCTCCACCAACAACAACATGTGTGTGAGTGGATGACCTTTGTGGAACAACACTTTATTTTACACCATAAACAAGTGGTGCAATGAATTCACTTGTCACTACTTCCACATTCACTTCCCTTGCTGCTGCATCCACCCTTGTAACAGCCCTGCCTCTGCGACTGCTTTTTAATAAGGGGATGGAGTCTTTGGCAGGATCTGTACATTTAGAAAATCTATAGAGGCACTGATGACTGAGTGCCAGTGCCAATGCTAAAAATTCTTGGATTGGAGTGATGGCTGATGGGTAACTGATTTGGTAGAGGGCAACGCTGTTTGAGAAAAGATCATTGTGAATCACTGGTGGTGGGTGGGGGGCATTTGTTCCCATAAAGTTCAACTCAATATATTTGCCTGTCCCCTGTTGGTGCAAAGGGCAGCTCTGCAATTTGTAGTTTGTTTGCATTGCTTCTCCATCAAGGTCTCGAATCTAGAGCACGTTATTGATGAGTGCGGGTTAGCGGGAGCTCTTAAAAGCCTATGTCCATCATCGCTACAGTGCATAAGTGCTTGGGTCAATTAATAATTAACAAACAAACAGCCTTCTAAGGGGTTTTTCCCTTTAATTAGCAATGGCAATTAGAGAGGTATGTGAAGTGGCCCCTGCTTATGGTTAGAGGACATTCATGAATATACAATAAAGGGTGAAGAGCAGTGCTCATTTCTAAGTGAATGTGGAATTGACTTTGGAAGCACCTTACAGGATTAAACCTCTCCTTCACTAAGCTCTCAGGACATCAACACATAATGAGTAGCCTGCACTGCTCTGACCACTAATGCCCGTCAACATGCCATCACAGAAAATCACATTTCTGCAGAAAAGCCTGAAAGGCCCAATGAAAAGACAATTGGTTAGACCGTAACTCCAGTGTAATCATGCACAGGCCACAGTCCAACACAAAAATACTCTGGTGTCTCGCCCCGGCTCACTCCTAATACTTCTCTTTACTTCAGCTCGGCTCAATAATGTTCTGATATTTTTCCTTTCTGAAGGAAGTGTGTGTGTTTATGTGCGTAGATTTTAAAGCCAGTAAATATAGAAATACATTATTTGCATTTCATTTGTATTTTAAATAATCCCTGTCTTTGCCCCACAATCCACAGACACACGTACCAGTGAGCCTCTGCTGGATTTGTAGTATAACTAATGGGTGGATGAATGGATGGAGGGTTTCACTCTGTAATTTAAATGTGCTACACCAGTAAAGTTCAGTTACAAATACCCCTGCTGTCCAGTGGAGAAATTTCTTATTTACAGTGCTGTCATAGTTTCATCTCAGTTTGGTATTTCCAGCAACTCTAATGTAAAGATATTATTATTAGTCAATACAACAATAGGTAAATTAGACAAAACACTTTTCTGTTGTATTTGTCTGCATTTGTTTTTGCTGAGATCAACTGAGTGTACCTTAAGATGTCAATAAGCATTTTTTAACCAGGGTAAACAACCCTTTTAAATACTGTGTTGATCTAATTAAATACAGTGACCTTTGCTAAATTGTTTTAAATAGGGTGGTGTCCCCTCTCTCAGAAAAAACAATGGCTCAATAATAATAATTTAAGAATAAAATGTCAAGGGTAAAAAAAACAGAACAATTGTTTAACTCATGTTTCTCGGCTAATGCATCAACTTCGCATTTAATTACATCCATAACAAGGACTGGTATTTATCCAGAATCAAATGTTTTAAAATCAATATACTTGCACTAAAGGATACAAGGAATGTTGTCCAGTTAATTGTCATTGATTATAATAATCCATCGCACAGCTGACCTGGGAATCATACAGACAGAAGCACTTAAATATGTCTGTACATGTTGACTCCAATAACCACGACCACTAAACTAGAACCAGGCCTAAGTGAACAATGTTGGAACCATCACAAAGACATAGACATTATGCTTCTATTTCATTTGAATATTAAATGCAGTTGTTTTTTGGTAATGGACGAACAAATAGCTTTTTCACTTGTCCACTGGCGATTTGTTTGCCTCTTCATAACCCTGAGGGTCAAATTTAGTAACAGCAATTATACAAATGCTTTAACCATGCAGCATAAAGTCAATACACATCTATACAGAGGATATGGTTAACAAACTCTCTTAGCTGCCGAGGTGAAGTAAAATGTGGTCAGGATTATAGACAGAGAAAAATAAAAATTGTGTATTCAGCTTTGCTAAACTTAAGCAGCCACATTATTACTGTACCATTATTATACATAATATTGTCAGAATATTTAGCAGAGCTATGTTTTCATGCCACAGTCAGACAGGTGATATGTTTTTATATACATGGCCCATAATCCTAATAATAATTTGCACCAAGTAAGTAAGTGTCATGGGCCTTTCTCACGTAGATTGTGAAAAAATTTAATTGTGTCCCCCTCACTGTTTGTCACCATCAGGCATCAAATGCCTGCAAAGCTTCCCCAAATATTCAGTGTTAAGACAACGCAAAGATGTATTGAATGTTGAATTCATTCTGCTCATGCTAGTGCATCTTTAAGCTACGTATAAGCGACCGTAAAATGAGCAGTGCATGAGGCTGAACGCTAACACTGACATGCTGACATTGTTTAAATGGCAACGCTGATGTCAAGCGGGCATAGCTAATATGTTTATCTCAAAGCGTTTAGCTGATGTTACAGGCCCAGAAAGGAGGACGGTATGTCCCAGACTGCTGTGCAACACGTTTAATTACAGATGTCACCTGTGGATTGTATACATGACAATCGTCAGCTACAGTGTTCATACACTGCAGCTCTGCTATTGTTCTTGACTGTGAACTGCACTATAAATACCCGAACTTACTGTTTCACTTTAAAGGTCTCACATTACTCCACTTGCACACAGTCAGAGAAAAGAGCTTCACGTATAAAGTGCTCCTGGTCTGTCCTTATCTTGTACAAAAATCATTATTATTTCATATTTAATGTCTTTTACACCTGTGGGTCCAATTTTGTATTTCCCACACAATTCAATAATTGTTTTTTTCAGTGTGGACAAATTGAAATATTAATCTGATGACGGTGTTACAGGTAGTTAAGTAATCAACTAAAATATTCTAATTCATCCTGAGAGGGAAATGAATTAATAGTGAGGTTGATAGTTTTCCTCAAAACTACAAATAGGGATGGAGGAAATGTTATGGCATCAACGGTGCAGTTACAACACATGAGTCGAGTAGATATCAAACCTCTAGCTAACATTAAATCACTCGTGGTTGACTATTACTGCAGTGATTTCAAACCACATGATTCTTTGCCAGGAAAGATTCTGAATGTCTCGAACACAAAATGAAAAGCGCCTCCATGAGCTGAAAATAGGTTGGATTACTGTTGCATAGCAATTGGTGACAGTTGCATAACATGTTTGTTTAGAATAAAAGTGTTTCAGAATTTTAAAGTGCTAACTGGCATCTCTGGGTGTACAGCGGCCCTCGTGTTAGGCTAGACTAGTGACAATGACAGGCTGTGCTGACTCATTTTTTCCTCTTCTCTCAGTTCGCCAGCTTAATTCTGCAGTAATACCACTGAAAGCTGGGGTGTCAGACTCCTGTGTCTATCCTGTTCTCTGTCACTGCAGCCTGGCCGCCTTTAAGTTACATGCAGTTTCTTTCTCTGTGGTGACTTTGTGTGTGTGTGTGTGTGTGTGTGTGTGTGTGTGGCAGGAGGTGGGGGAGGGGGGCCGATTCATGAGTCTGATTGAAATGGAGCATCACAACCCCCGAGGAGGTCTTTGTAAGCCCCTTGTCTGGCAGGGAGAAGTCACGATTGGAGGGCTATAGATCATAACAGAGATGATACTGGTTTTCCTATGATAGCACAGGGGGAAACAGGGGTGGCATTGAAAGCCAGTTTATAAAGGCTTCATTCAAGCTCCTGGCAAAGACCCTCAAAAGCCCCCCAAGTGCACCTGCCACTGCCGAAGGGACCCATGGAGAACCAGAAAGGGAGGCATGGAAATGAAGGAGGGCAAAATGACTAAAAAGGGGCACGAGGGATGTACTGTACATATGAGCTTTTTATATTTAATGTTGCCATGTAATAGAGGTGCTTTCATACCAACAAAGCCATTTTCATTCATTTTGGCTATTACTATAATGAAAATGTTCAATTTGAAACAAACAGAGATACTGGAATGAATGTTTTCCAGGGGACAAACACTCAGTGTGGCCCCATTCATTGTATACAAACATGACAAATGTCAAATTAGCTGACTGTCAGAATCAGAATTACTAAACTTAGCCTTGCTCCCCTAGGATAAACTTTTGACCTGAATGTTAATCTGACCTTTTACAGTTCCGCTACACAGTTTTGTTGTTCTCTTTTATTCTAGCCCTTTTTAGTCATCTCCAAACCATAGCTTAGATAACCCCTGTGACATTATCAGTAGGTATTCCCCCAGGCCTGACAAAGCTCTTTTAGACCCACACAAGAAATTATAGGTCTCACATCCTGGGCACACCTAAACATGGTGTAGAACTGGCTTTTATTTAGACTTTTTCCACACACACACACACACACACACACACACACACACACACACATTTATTAGCACTAAAGACTTGAGGAAAAAAATGTGGTCAAGTTAAAAGTCATTTGTTTGAGTAGACTGCATATAAAAACAGCTGCAACTCTTGGCATATACACACATATGGTCCCTGGCTTCTGGAGAATGACATGTGCTGTTTCAGGCCATCGTTCCCTTCATGCATATGAGGGCGGGCATTCAGTGGAATGATAACTCCCTCTGCTTGAATTACTGTCCACATCCTTCACTGGCATCCCAGCAACATGCTCAACCAACATGTAGTGCTATGAAGGAGTATTTGCCTCCATCCTGATTATATTTTGTTTTGTTGTTTTGCAGTGTGTTTCAGTGTTTGCATTACATACTTGTTGGAAATTGTATGCTGAAATAAATCCACGTGTGATGCATCCCCCAGGAGTCATGAATACACCAGATTTAATAGCAATGCATTCATGTGTTGACATTTTAGTCTGCTTAGTGGACTGAGTGACCAGCATTGCCGTCCCTAAAGCCACCATGCGGCTTCATAGGACAGAACATGCAAAGATACTGTACCTGATCCACCACCAGCAGTAACAAAAATGGTCAGAATGCAATGGAGCATCATGAAAAGTTGCATCTTGAGTGGGAAGGGTGACTCTTGCTTTTCCAACTGGAAAAACTCCAGCATACTGTTGCATCCTCCACCTACAATAAAAATTATTCATTCAGGCACACTCTCAGATTTGCCAAAGGGCATTTGGGAGAATGTAGGTCATCATAAGTTAAACTTGACTGAAAGTAAAGAAAAAGTGACTTGGGATAAAATCTCATAAATAAGAAAAAAGAAATCCAAGTCTTGACACTAACATTCTTTCCACATGTTACTGGGTCAACACATTTTGCAATTGCAAATGCTCGAGACAGTGACGGTTCATCTGGCAGCATAGTGGCAAAATTTGCAAATCTTTTTTTTAAAATAGTTTTTAATCTTTGAGGTTTTTTTGTTGATAATCTACTAAGAAAGTCTGACGTGTTTGTCCCTCCTAGCAGCTGGAGGAGTGAGACATTGGTATTCAGAGTACTGGATAAATGACTGATTACAAAGTGAGGAGAAATAAAAACACCCCAAGCTTTAGTCGGAGGTTCCAGGGTCAAATTAGGATGTAAATTAAAACTAAACTCAGTTCAGTAAATTGAGCGTAAGTACGGCAGTGCAGCAGGGTAGATTTGAGTGATGTACGCTTTCCATCACTGTGTGCATCTGTGCATCTTTGGCCATTAAATTAAAGTGTCTAGTGCTTAACCCTTTGACATTTTAGACATTGTTGTCAATACACTTACCTCACTTTTACATTTTCCATGTTAATTGACATCTTTGGCAAAACTGGTTAAATGTGGACCTGGGGTTATTTTTAAACAGGCAGAGAGTCATTGACAGCTTGTTGCAATGATTTTGGTTTCTGCTTTTTCAGCCTCCACTGTAAAGATAATGACAGAAAAACAAGAAAAACATGACATTTGATCTATTTTGATGGAGCCTAGTTATGATGTTTCATATAATTAGGTAGATTCTGTATTTAACATTTAACCAAATAATATAAAATAAGAACACCAACACTTGAAAGGTAAAAGCATTATTTAGCTGCTCAACATAGCCTGTCACCAAATTTATCAGGCAGTGGTTTGGTGCCTTAAATATATAGCAAAATCTATTTCATTCTGCTCAGTAACATACACACATACAACATGTTTTATGAGATTTGAACTTTAACCACTGTCACCTCATCTTTTCAAAGTGATTGAATGAGTTTATTAATTTCACGAAATCTCGTGTACCAACTATGAAGTCTGTACTAAATACTGAGAGAGAGATCATCTCACAGTAATTGTTAAAGTGCAATTTAGAGGTGCTTTTCAGACTGAGATAAGACAATGAATTTAACCCTGATTGCTGATGTGCCTATTAGTTTTCTCCATAATGGCCGCCTTGAGAATTAGCAGACAAAGTGTCAGCCAGTATTTAACTGTAATAACCCATCATTCTGGCTCTGTGGCTGAGACTCCGGCTCCTTAGTGTTCACATATGCTCTTTATCTATTCCATTATAATGAGAAAGAAAGCTCAGTACAAAGAAGAAACAGACGACGTATAAGGCGCCAATGGACAAAAACTTGATGCTCATATTTATCACTCGGGCTGTCCATCCAATATATTTACCAGTGTCTATGTTGAGAGTCAACTCAAATATTACCGTAAGTAATTCAATTGTGATTTTGTGTGCAATGGGCATGATTGTGAACAATTCCATATGCTGTTTAAGATGAGCTGCAAAAAATAACCTAAACTTTACATCACATTATTTTTGACTCTCTAAACCAAAGACAATTTTTTTTAGCTACCTTTCCCTGTTTTAGATTTTATGGTAAACTAATTAATCTTATTTAATGATATGATAAGTAAGTCCCAGTTGAGAAATGTAAGGTTACACTATTTTAGAATGTATAACCCAACTCTGTCTGACTGTGTATACTTTGTGAGGAAAAGCTTTAGATTATAGCCACAATTTATATCATACATTTCCTCAAGGGGATTAAGAAAATATCTCAAAAAACGTATGGTGTACATTCTCTGTAGTGACAGTGTACCTGCACATACCAATGCAAACTTTCAAGGCTGCAAATATAAAGAGGATGGCACAATGGGTCGCAGAAACACTTTCTAATTGTCAACATGTGTAAATGTACAGTCTTCATAGTAGGTAAGTCAGGTCTCTCAGTGATGGGCGGAGCCAAACACATAAAACAATGGTCATAAATCAACTGTACACCATCAATCTGTCTGGTAAATGTCCAGAAAACATCCATCATCTGCATTTCCTAGTACTTTTTTTTTACAGAGAGGCTAGCTGTCTTTAACAGGAACACACTGCTACACACATTCATACCTGGAAGCTGCACAGTATAACCACTGACCTGTGGCCAGCGAACAGCTCCACTGAAGCAGTTTGTATTAAGGGTCTTGCTCAAGGACAGCACATTGTTACTGATGGGGTAGGCTAAGCCCTGCTTTTTCACATGCCCTATCCATCCTGCAGGGCTGTAGGTTGAACCAGCTGATCACAGACTCACTTACTTAACCACCAGACCTCCACTACCCTAAATTAGACTTAAGCTTTGTGACCTGTGCACTCGTATCATAGGGGGCACCGTATAGTCACTTCTTGGAAGGTGTTTACATCAGTGTTGATTAATACGTGGACACCGTATGGCTATTGTCTGGGAACCTGGGTTCAAACTCAAACCCCTTTATACCTGTGTCCAGCCAGTTTGAACACCTCCACTCCCAACCTTTACCTCTGTATCTGCTGTACTTAAACACATGGCCACACCCCATCCCTTCTTTCCTACTGCTTGCATTCCCTGGTGCTTGCTCCTAAAAGTAAAGTGCTATTCTAGGAGCAAGGTAACAATCAACATGGCCAAGATCGTTAGCCTCAGTTTTCCCCCCGGGCCAGACACAGAAAATAACTTTCCCTTTTCCCTGGCATCTGCAGATACTGGGGTAAATGAAGACATACAGCCCCCAGGTTCAGCGGCCTGCTCAAGGTAACCTCTGCTGTCAGCACACATTTACTAATGCCGCCTGTCGAGGGAAGGGGGAACTGGAAGAAGAGAAAATAATATGCCACTGAGGTAATGCCCCTCACTCAATATATTAATAAATAAGTACCTCCCCCAATCCCATTTCATTTCCATGAGTAAATTCACAAAGGAGAAATCCACCTTCCATAAAATAACAACCTTTTCCTGCAGTGGGAGGCCCAAATAAAAGCTGGTTAATACTTCTACAAATCTCCTAATCTGTTCTTTTGGCTTATATTTCACCCTCCTCTGAATCAGCATGGGCTGTTTTACTAAATCAGGTGTTTCCAGTTTGTGTGAGGGAAATAAAATGAACATGGCTTACGGCGTTGAGACTGTAAATATGGCGTTATTCAAATATGTACCTTTATGTAATGCATATGTACAATACGTGTCCTTTGTTTAAACTAATCAATCAGTGGATTGTTTACACTATGACCTTTAATTGCTTTGAAACCCTGTGTGCTCTTTACACTGATCAGAAGAATTCATCAGCGATTTCGACAGTTGGCCACTTAATTTGTCTGCCTATGCCCTCCTTTGTTTACGGCGCGACTGTCACGTAAACACTGAACACTGTCATTGTTTTTTCTCATCAGTCCACTTATGAGCATTGATTGACTTTTGTGATAGTGAAGTGAAACACAGATATGTTCACCTTACAGCATTTCCTAGCACTGAACTGCTTTACAGAAGCATTTGTAAGCCTATATAAATAAACAGCATAGTAGCAATATTATCACTTCCCATAATTAATTACGGGGTCATACATTGTGCACATGTGACAAATTGTTTTGTTGTGTAGATTATTGTAAAATGCACAAAAAACAAAAATACAGGTATTTTCTAAATTGTTTCTTTGCACAATAGTGTGAGCATCTGAGAGCTAGAGATATACAAGATAACTTTGAAGTCTTATTCTGATGTAGAATTGTTTTAAGTCCTTGTTTTGCTTTTAATTAAGTGTTGAGCCTGATATGTGATGGTACAAACTGGGAAAAGAGGAATTTCAGCAAATTAGTATTCAGTATGTTCCAGTCAGTACTCTCCTTCTAATTTGTTTTAATAGTAGCAAATGGGAAACAGGCTATTACATCCCATGTGTTTATATGCAGTTGCTTTTTGCCAGCTATCAATGTTTCACTCTGTAATATATACTTAATAATATTTAGTTTGTAAGATATTGAATTTTTAATATATAAAAGAGACAATCACATATGTGAAGTAATTTCCAGACACTTAAATGTCTCATTTATGGGATAATAAAGGTATATTATGTTCTATTCCACTTTCTACATTTAAATTGCATTGAAGTACCAACTGATGTACAGTTATGTCTTAAGCTCATCATAACAAGGATCCATGTGGAGGTGTAGGAATGTGCAGATTGTAACAGACATTTATTTTTTCTCCTGGGTGTTTTATATTTTTACACTTTCACGCTTAGACTCACATGTGCATCTTTTCAGATGATTTGACATGTATAGGCCTTTTCACAAAAGTTACAGGAGTGAAAAATGAAGTTCAGGGTTTTGTTATTGCGCATGCTATTGATAAACCTATTTTTTGTTACCATAATAACTCAAAAATTCTTCCGTGACAATGACCTGTTAAGGTCAGTACAGTCTCACCGCTTACGGATAAGGAAGAAAAAGCGAAATACATTGCTTCATCTAACACGTGTATGACCTTTATTTCCTTCTGGCTTCCAACTGAGGCTTTATAAGAAAATGTTAATTCATTTACTGGCAATATGTCCCAGGGGGAACCTCACAGGACCAATCATTGTACTGTTAGATTAATACAAGTATGTACTACACACAATGCAGTCAGCCATAGGCTTTGACTATAGACTACATTTACATACATCATGTACCCAGTGTGGCAATTTACCACATACAAACTGTCTGAGTTACCTGACTGTACATTCAATTCAATTTCAATTCAATTTTATTTATATAGCGCCATTTTACAACAAAAGTTATCTCAATGCACTTTACAGTGTAAGGTTTAAGACCTTAAGCGAGTGTGGAAGCAACAGTGGAGAAGGAAAACTCCCTTTAAGAGGCAGAAACCTCCCGCAGAACCAGGCACAGGGTGGGCGGCCATCTGCCTCGACCGGTTGGGGTTAGTGGACAGAGGAGAGAGAAAAGAAGAGGGAAGCTCAGTGTGATATAGAGTCCCCCAGCAGACTAAACCTATAGCAGCATAACTAAGAGATGGTTCAGTTACCTGATC
>JAUMTR010000025.1:5497340-5561401 GCA_032270685.1 Microctenopoma stevenorrisi | reverse complement strand
TGCCTCCCATTCTACATTTAGAGACTCTAGGAACCACAAGTAGACCAGCACTCTGAGAGTGAAGTGCTCTGCTGGGAAAATAAGGTTCTATGAGGTCTTTAAGATATGTTGGGGCCTGATCATTTAGTGTTTTATATGTGAGGAGAAGAATTTTAAACTCTATTCTAGATTTAACAGGGAGCCAATGCAGAGAAGCTAATTCAGCACTATTGACAGCTACATCAAGATGACTCATAATAGTAGTGTATTTGGGAAATTTGGTTTTAACAAGCATTGTTTTACATGTCTAATGTATCCCCATTGTCTTCTGCCAGGCAGTAAGAACTGAAACACTTTGGTCTTGGTCAGCAAAAATGATCCCTCCGACTTTTGAGAAATCCCTGCTCAAACATAATTTAGATTCACTTGACTCACTTCTGTAATAGCACTTCACTTTCACAGATCTCTTATTAAGCCTTTCACAGTGGAAATGTGTTTTAATATAGCCCTCTGAGTCGCAGGACTGGTGTTAAAAGGAATCTCCTCTGATTTGTGATAACTGGAGAGGCATTGTAGTTTAATCTTCTGTGAGTCTGAGGTGTGTACCAAAATGAAGGACTAAATGTTGGGTTGTCTATTAAAACTTTAACTTTATGTGTCTTATTTAAAGGTCATAAAAACTGTGTCAGTAAGGAAGTTTAAAATGTAGAGTTTCCCCATTGATAATTCATTCAAATGTGCCCAAATTGCTAAAAATAAACCACTTTGTCTGCAGTGTGTTCTGCACTGGCCGCAATTCCATTTACAGAGAACCACATTCTTGACCTGTTTACTCCAGTAACCTGGTTTTGTGTAAACACGTGAAGGAATAAATGGGTCAGAATAACCTGAACAAATCCATCTTCTGATCATGAGAAACTCCCATACTTCTCCCATATTAAATGTGTTACTGTGAAACAGAAACACTGTTTACCTTTGCATTTTATTGTTGAGTGAAGCATCAAAACAATGGTTCTTCTTTTTTAGAAATATGCTGCTGCGTATCTATCATGACAAAAAGGCTGCACATTAGGTTCTTGACATTTTGCAAAACTTGGTTTTAAAGGACAAAATGTGGACATTAAGTGGATTATCTGTACTTGGAAAGGTAAATTATCATTGTCAATTTGAGGATTTCACTTTATGTGTCTCAGTCTTAACATCCTAATAACTCACTAATCTTGAAACTGTCACTTTAATTCCCTTTAAGGAAGATAGTCATGTTAAAAGTAGTATTTGTAGTTTGTCTTTGTAAAGTGAGACTGTGTAACCTTCAAAAGAAAATATGGTGCAGTCTTCTACTTACAAATGAAACGTTAAATTCACTAGCTGTACAATCCATCCTTCGTAATTCAATGCACAGGGATTTTGCAGCTGAAGTCTTACTTAGTGTGGCATTTCAAATAGCTTATGGTGGCTAATATTAGCTTTTTAGAAACCAGTTTCTATGTACGTTAGACTTTTCTCAGTTTTCTGCATTTTTGCCTGCCAGCGGTGCAGGTATGGTACATTTAACATGTCACACATACAGTACATTTACTTTCTTACTAAGTAAAACATAAAGTTTGCATGACATTGAAAGATGCAAATTGCAATAACTGCTGGCCTGCTAGCTTCCATGACATATCTGGACTGGCTGCTACCAGTCTCTTGAACTAGCAATGTTTGGAGTCAAGAACAAGTCACAATGTTAAAAACTACTGGCAAATGGTGTTAAAGGAAGCAAAACACAATATAAAACATTGCGTATAACACACCAAATACTGTCGCACAGGACTATGTTCTGTGGCAGAATTTTTTGTAAATTGTGTTATTATAACTGTTACTATGAATTTCAATTATGTTTTCTGACACAGAGCCCAGAAAATGGTTTCACTATGTTCTGCTTGTCTTAATATTGTTACAACTAACTGTGTATTTAGAGAAAATGTGAAAGTAACTTGCAATCCAAGACAATGGAAAGGCTTAAATGGTTGCAAATTTTCAGAGAAATACAAATTTACACAAGATATCTGAATTTAAATTGAAGATATTTCAACTTGAGCAAAGAATGTGTGCCTATCTCAGGGATTTTATCTATTACATAAACATACAGAGACAAGAGGAAAAAGTAGAGGCTGTTTTATCGTCAGTACACAATCTTGGTGCAAAAATGATCCAGTGGTCAGATTTGTTTAATTATTTATGCAAATCCAACCACTGGGTCATGTCATCCAAGAGAATCTTTGCAAATTAGGGCTCCACAGCCTCAGAAAGCTGTAATGTATGTATAGCAAATAGAATATGAAAGATCTATTGTCACTGCAGATAAATCTCAATGAAAAGTGTAGATGACCACGACAGGCTTGGGTGTTGCTGTCATAAACTGCTGTACAATATGACGAAACACTTATCCCACACATGCGTTTAACCACTTTAGATGGAGCAATTTCATGCCATGGCTCCGTGCATTTTTAAAACCCCCATACTGGAGATGGAAGCGTTTTCCCTGTTTTCCAAAGCTGAAGTGACAGTCAACATGACAAACGGAGGTTAAATGGAGGATTGCATGCAAGCTTCTTCTTTTTGCCCTAACTATATTTCCCTTTCTCTTGCTCATTTTCACGAGATATTGCTGTCTTCCTGTTCCCATCACCATTTTGTCTTTCTTTCTCTCCCATCTCTGGTCTCCCCTCGCCTTTTCTGCTCCCTCTCACCCTCCTCTGTTTCTGTCTGACAGCAGTAGAGCTCCTTTGGGAGGTAATTAGGAAAAACTCAACAGAGACACACATAGCAGCTGCTGAAAACAAGGCTTTCAGTATTTTCTACTCTCCCTCCATGCATTACAATAGCAAAAGGCTGGGAGTCAGGGGAAGAGGAGAATGAGGAAAGCTATGTATGTACTACCGGGACATCTTTAGGGAATGATGTTGGGAGCAAAGTGTTGCTTTGGTAAGCCCCGAACCTTATGCGCTAAGGTACCTGATGCAAGCTTGTACCTGATTTTGACACTCGGAGGCAAAAGGTCTTGCCTGGTCTTGTCTAGCAAATTGGCAGCCGAGGCTGTAAAAGTAGCTCTCCTAGTGAAGATGACATTAAAACAGAGAATGAGGCCACTCAAAGGAGACACATTTCAGTAATCTAGGACAAAGAAAAAGTTGCTTATGTTCCTTTAAGCAATTTGTTCACTTTGTTGATTCCCAACCCTGTGTGGCATTGGCTCTTTTCCCGTTACTCTGCAGGTTAGCAAACAAAACTGTAAGACAAATCCTCAGAAAATGCACCTGAGGGTTCTTTTCTTTTCAATAAGCCTAACTCTTTCCCTCTAGGGTGATTACAAGTGTTCTTCATCAAGCTGGTCATTTTATGCCTGCTCTGCACACTGTGAGTGACCTAGTTCAAATGTTTCACTTCAGAGGAAGGGGAGAGGCTTTTCTATTAACAGCGTTGTTGATGATTGACCGAAGTTTAAGTGGTGCACATCATATCTTCTGCATTTCAACACAGGGATGTCTAAATTAATACTGTACTAAAACATTAAAGCTTTAATTTTATTAATAAATGTGATCTCAAATACCCAGTAGGTTCAAACCAAGTGATTGGACAGAACACAGCACAAGACATTGCTAATGCATATTACCATGAATAATTTTCATGACTCCTTGCCCTGATCCAGGAACATGATATAACAGCTAACCCAAGAGACACGTGCCAAGTGTCTGTACTCACTAGCACCACTTATGAGCATAGCATAGCAGTGCAGTGCAGTGAGGTAAATGATAACTTATGCCTGCTATGTTCACAATAAAATAACATATACAGCAAATGACACTAGCCATCCAATAGTTTTAAGATAATTTATCCAAAAAGAACAAACAGAAATGCTGCTGCTGCTGGCCAGGATATTAGGGTATACTGTAAGTAATCAGGACGGATTCTTAGGGGACCATGAGTGTCTGTCACGGCACTCTATCCTACGGGTGTTGAGATACCAGTCTGAACATTGTTTATCGGAGGCCAACCCTCTCTTTTGGCTCCAAATGTAAAATAAAAATAAACACAATTTATGCTTTAAATCTAACAAAGGAAGATCTCCTCCACGTAAATCTAAACTCACTATGTGAAATCAGAGAGGGCACATGGTTACTTCAGGGTTACGGCTCAGACGCAGTGGTGCCGGCGGTGATGACAGTCAGTGGTTTACTTGATTGAAACAGTTTTGTTGTTTATATATCTACTGAGTAAAAAAACTATGACCCCCTCATTCCTTTTTGTTGTCTTGAATGTCAACTTACTTTTTTGTGGAAGTATTCCCACTGTATTTATTTTATTAGTAAGCTTCACAAGTGCACTAAACATCACTTAGGGTGTAATTACTACGTTTGATAGCAGAGTAGAAGAGGTCTTAACTTTTGTAACAAATTATTGCAGCTACAGTATGGAGTGGTTGACACTATTAATAAAGAGTGATACTGCTGCCTCTTGTTTTTCTTCCTACTACACTCATAAATAGCACCCTTCTTCACACACTACATACAGTAGTACAGTATAATAAAATGATTAGCAGAAATGCTGAAATACACCCAGAGAAGTGAGCACACACGCAGTCCTGGACTGTGCTGTTTACTTACTCCTGCAATTGTGCTGTAATTATGTCCTATTATGGTTCTTTCAAATTCCCCAAAGACAGTTATTTATCTCTGTCACTATCTCTGCCCTATAATTAGTTTCATATGTGGGAGATACATTACTATGTCAACTTAAATTTTTATCCAGCAGTCCTGGAATTCAAAGTGCAACTTTATTATCTGTCATATTTGGGTACTGAAATATGAAGACAATAAATAAATGAGATTGTAATCTAAACAAACTTAGAAGCTATACATCATACTTTGTATTCCAAACCCATAAAAGACGTATGGTGCCTCATTGCTAATGTGTTGCTGCAATCTGCTGAAGATGGATGGATGGTCACGCTGAAGCATAGTGAGGATGACTGAAAAAACTACAGTATGTCACAGCATCAAGGATTGGCCCAACGATGGATGGCTCTCTTTCTCTGTCTTTTTCTGGACTTTAGGACAGACGATATAAACATATATATTTGGGAAGCTTCCAAAAGCCTGGCACCTGCTACTTTTTTCAGCTGGGTTTGTAACCTGTAGCCTGGTGCATCATTCACGCTTTGCTGCCGTTCAGATCCTTGAAAATGACTTTCTGTTCATTGCCCCCACACCAGCAACAGCTGTGGCCAAGGCGTTACTGTACCGTAGGTTTTCAGGTTGTCGGTCACAGTCTTGTGACTGTGATGAAGTGTGAAGATGTGTGATGAACTGATTACATTTTGGCGGTAAAAGATCTAGGTCCTTGACCTTATATCCAGCCCATTCTTACCTCAGAGATATACATCGGATGGATTATATCTGGCACAAATGTCCACTTGGACATCCATGAACGTATCAATCAGATTAATTTGAACGTTTTAAGCTTTATAAAAAAAGGTTTTCAATACACTCCTAAAATTAGAGAGGGTGTCGTTATACCATCAATTTAAAATCTCTAATACCTCTGGACACAGATATCTTGATATTAAACTTTACCATCAAATCTTTTCATTGAAAATAAAATGGGATGTTGTAGATCAGATATTTTTGTGTTACCTGTGTACACACATTAATATGTTAAGCATCAATATATTTGTGATGTGTCATATGTGTAAATCGCGAACAAATGATCATTATGTCATTAGAAAAAGATTAAGCTTTATTGTTATTATACATAGCACTATTACAACGGAATGCAGTTCAGTGCAAATAGTGCAAACACAAGGATAACGCACACATTTACTAGGTGTATGGAGTACTGTACAATAGATAAGGTGTAGTAGAATACATTGTCACAGATATGTATACATAAACATGGATTATATACAGCATTATGATAGTATAGGGTATATATTGTATTTCTGGTTTCAAAAATACAAATGAACATATGAATATAGAATATAGGCAGCGATAACAGTGGAGTGCATTATTATTCAGGGTGTGAGAGTTGTGCTGGGTAAGAAGTTCAGTATGGTGATGGTGTTATGAAAGAAACTGTCCCTGAACCTGCTGGTCCGAGACCTGAGCTTCCTGTACTGTCTCCCTGATGGGAGGAGAGCGAGGTGTATAGAATCCCTAATGATATTACGGCCTCATGTAGACATGGAGTTTGCTGTAGATCCACAATGGCTAAGCTGTGCAAACTTCATGATATTGCACTTTCATCTCCCGAGGAGTCAGTGCCTGGTCGTCCGGGGGTGGGGTGGCCTTCATGGCTGTTGTTTTGTAGTCGCTGTCAAAGCGTGCATAGAACAAGTTGAGCTGACTGGGTAGGGACTGTGATAGCTGTGTTAGGTCTTTTGAAACCCATGATGTACTGGACGCGTTGCCAGACGCGACAAGCTCCAGGGCTGTTGAGTGTTCCTCAATTTGTAGTTTGTATGTCTGTTTGGCATTTTCGATTGGCCTTGGAAGAGCTATCAGCATCACCAAATCTGAAAGCATTGTCACGTGTTTTCAGCCGGAGCCTGACCTCCCTGTTCATTCAAGGCTTCTGGTTTGGAAAGATTTTGATCTGTTTATGGGTTGTAGCACTGCTGACATGGGTGAATATATTCCACAACAGACAATGTGTACGTTTCAGTTTCCAGGTAGCAGTCTTGTGTGGCCTGAGTAGCAAACAAGCTCTATCCAGTGTGCTGAATAAAAAAATGGAATAAGATGAAAGCTGGGATCAGGCTGACATATCTCCAGGTGCACTGACTTAGTACAGCAGTCTCTCAGCTGCTTTAATAATCCACAACTTTCAGTTTTCCGCTTAAGCTGTTAGGAAAAGGCAGGTTGCAGAAGCATGAAACAGTAGCTGTGAGTATGTGTTGACACAGCGGGTCATGACAGGCACAACATCTCATCACCAATCCATAAAGCCTGCAACTTCACCGTAGCGTTTGTGCCACACAGCAGCTCTGGGTGTGTAGCGTTGCAAATGTTCTCACAGTGTGAAAAGCTCAGGGGATGGAGTCGATGCTGAAGAAATAAATTACTTATATGTGTTTTAAAAGCCCTCCAAACAGCACATCTAGATGTTTATGATCTCTGGGGTTCTTACATGGCTTTTGTGGTTCATAGCAACTAAATTACAATGTTTTTGGTGTGAGTACAGAAGCGCGAGGCTGATACACCTCCACCGGTACTCATTTCTATAATATGTGCAGGGAGCCACTTCACCAATCCAAACTACAGGGGGGAAAGTGCCAAATCATTAAGTTATTTAATAGTTCATTGAGTCTCTACAGTTGGCTGGTAATTAAACAACATTCGATCAGTGTGAGGAGGGACAGGCAGTGGATGACATTAAGTAGATGAGCTGGTCTTAACCCCTGCAAACTGCTAGGATCAACTGATTGGCAATTAATGTTCTCACCAGCTGCCACTGATGAAACCTGCTGAAATGACTTTGAAAGTGAAACTTTACAACAACACTGACACGGGTGGTCTCATATCCCTGGCACAGGGATTTATTCAATACCTAAAGTTTTATTTAGGTTATGATAAACAGATGTATGTTATTATAAAGTTGCGACTAAAGTCTGACTATCTCCCTGCACGTGTGATTATGTGATTATGTAAATTATATGAATGTAAATATGTGGAGGCTGTGTACTGTTTAAATGTCTGATCATAAAACAACAGGAAGGGATATCTGTGCGATTTACTGAATTTAACCATAGTGTATGAAATCTTTTTTATCAAAATGAGATGAATTTACATTTGAAAATCCTGCAAAGCTCACTCTATACACATGCTTCATGTTCAACATGACTCATCTGATACATCAGTTTCACCAGGACTTTTCTTTACATTTAGTGATACAACTATTTCTGGTTGTTACTGTACAAGACAGCGGGAATGTACAGTAACTCTAATGTGATGATGGAGAATCTGAAAGACTTGAGCACAGAATCTGTTTGTCTGCAGGGCTGCTGCTGTATTGATCACAAACAGGGCAGTCCCATGAAAACAGCTGAAAGGTCAAGTCGGCGCAACACTGTCTGCAAAATATGAAAATCTCCAACTTATCTGTGATTATAATCACACTGTGCCACCTCATCTGTTGCCTGCAGGCAATTAGCATCTGGATGGGAATATGTCAGACGGAGCAAATTAATTTCATTATGGAATATGGTGAAATAGATGCAGTCAGACTCTTGTAGAGCGACAGGGGAAAATCTTAAAGCTGTGTGACACATCAGCATTATTGATCAGAGAAAAAATCTACTGTATATTAACTGTAATATTTCAGGTAGTGTGATTTTTCTGAAGACGCTGTAGTGTGTGTGTGTGTATCACCGCAATACTTACATGCTTACACACAAATGCAATGTTACAAACATGTTGCATCAAAGTGCATACGTTCACTTTGCTTAACTCTATCATCTCCCAGTGGCTGTGTTTCTCATCAGGAGCAAATGTTACAGTGAACAAAACCGACAGCAAAGCTTTCGGCTCATAGCGACGTGCAATCTCTCTTCCCCACTCTCTCTAAAATATTAACACAATAACCAGCTTTGATCTCGTTTAACCCTCTCAAGTTGAAACTGGGGTCAATTATGTACTTTTGTTTTTCAGATAAATGACCGGTGGAGTTTGCTATTAAAGGGTGATGCTCGAATTTTAAAAAAATTCCTTTTTATAGCAATTTTTGTAAAAAAAAGCTGCAGTATAGTCTTTCATGTAGCTTCTACCACTGGTTTTTAGACCAAAACAAATAGTAAATCTGTTGTTATCAGCCTATCTGTGTAAATAATGACCAGGAAAATTAGCAAAGGTGTAAAATATGTGCTGCATAAACTCATTTATGTCTAATCCAAAAATGAGTTTCACTTTTGCCGTCACTTGTGCCTCTTTGATCTTCTCCTGCCTGGTTGAAAGGAAACTCAGCCAGAGAGGAAAGAAGTCATCTTCTATCAGCTGAAAGAAAACAAGTCACAGATGGCGGATAGTGAATCAAGCAGCAGCTCTTTCATCGGCCCCATTCTGCGCTGCTCCCTGTATTGTTAGCTGGACTCCTGACCCGCTGGTACAGCCATTCAGAGCCACTGGGCTGAGGGAAGGTAATCAAAGTTCTGAGTGAACGAAAGAAGAGGGACATCAGGGCAATGAGGAAAGTGGGCCATGCCCTGCAGATAGATGGGAAAAGGCGGATCTGGGCTGTCCTAAAGTCAATCTGTGTTCGCTCAAAGAGAGAGAATGAAGTGGAGGTGGGGGAGCGAGTAGAAGGAGGGAGCGTACTGTGGGAGAGAAGAGGATATGATCTCAGGGCATCCTGTCTCCCCTGCTGCTGCTGAGCTCTTTTAATAAACATTTAACATTCTCAGGGAGAGAAATCAATACACATGACTTCTTTCTGTTCTCGTGCGTTGCTGCTAACTGCAGAGAAAGATTGTGTATTACACAGATTGTGTATTACACACATATTTGTGTTTTGTAAACAATGAAATCTCAACTGTGTGTTGCTTTATGACATGTACGATGAAATAACAGCAGATTCTTATGCACTAAAACCATTTGAAGCATGCCTATTACCAAAGGGTCAGATAATCCATTAATGAGGAACTACTACTGAGTCCTCACATAGAATGCATTACTTTAGACATTTATTGATCCATACATTTATTATTTCTTTCCCCGCAGTATATTATTTCTCCAGAAGCACTGGCCACATTCTGCTGCTTGGCTCACCTTTGGATGAGAAGCTGAGCCAAAGAGGAGGAGCAGACAGCTGCTGGGACATGTTCCGTAAACAGCTTTATTCTTGCTTAATTACTTAGCAATTGCTACTTTCGACTCTTTGGCTGCTAAAAAACGAACAGCATTTCATTGTCACGTATCATCGTTTGGTGATTTTGTGTGTTTGTACTTTTGTGTGTTTGTGAAATACCAGCAAGACAGAATATCCAAGCTCTACAGTGCAAGTAGTGTGTGATAAAGCTATTCTATCAAGCAGCGAGTCGGCGGTTATTGCATCCGTTCCACATCTGTGAGCTCTCCCCTTAAATTCAGCAAAGAAGCTCTTGGTGAAGCACATTTGCGAGGAATTGAATCGCTCTTTGGAACACAAAGTGGCTCGGCCCCAATGAGGATAAAAAAAAATCAGTCGAGTTGTTTCCCTTCAGTTGGGATCTTGTGCATATACTTTCTCACTGTGCTGCCTCATATTCCAGTAGTGCTGGAGAGGCGGCCATAGAGACTGAGAAGTGAGCTCATGAATGTTTAATAAATATTTTCAATGTGCAGTCTAAACAATCACTTTTTATTCCTTCCTTCGATTTCTAGTGTGGCTGCGTAGAGGCTGATCTATGTTTAGCCATGCATATGTGGGGATTAAAACTTCAGGCTGGGCTGGAGAGTGGAAAAGCGCTTGCTGCTAAATTAGTCATTGCCAGAGAAATGCTTTCTCAGGCACATATGTGCATGCACGCTCGCAAATGTGCTCAAAGAGAGAGCCTTTTTTTTTATTATTGTTGGTCTCCAACAAGACGTCATTAAGTCAAGTCACCTCACCTCAAGTGTTTAATGTTAAGAATAAACTGTGATTCTACTCAATTGCCATGTTTTTATGGTGAACCGCACTACACAGTGAGGGATGGTCTCTACATCTGACAAACATCCGCTGTCCCGGGGACATTGCCCATCCGCTTCAGCATCAATCAGCCCAAGGCACAAAAATTGCCTGAAAAAGCCCATTTGGGTCTGTTCATTGATGTGTTTCCCTCAAAGGTGAGTCATTTGTTCCACACCCAGACACTCTCTAATTGGATTGTAAATCTTTGGTGACGATTAATCATACGACCTGCTTCAGAGGTGCTAATGAGGAGCTATTTTAGCTGGATGACATCACCACAAATCTCCTCTGGCGACTCCAAGCTCCAGGTTTAAACCTGTTTTAGAGTATTTCCTTGAGTTGCAAAAGAAATTAAATTGTCATATTTATGCCTTCCTGGGGCTGCCTCCTGTTTTAATTTTGTTGAAGAAATGCTAAAAGTCGTAAGCTCTCTCGCGCTCCTGCTCTCTGGTTACTCTAACCCTTTAGCATCTCACAGCTCCTCTAAGTGACAGACATTAAGTTGGTCTGTCACCCGAAAATGTTTTGCCATTTGCAGACTTAATGCATTACTGGAGGCGCTAAAGATGAGTGTTTTCATAGAGCAGGCATTTGACCATAAATGCTGTGTAATATTCTGGTGCTCCTCTTGCTTTTCAGCTCATTAGTGGGGCTGTAAAATGTTTTTTGGTCTCAGTTGGAGGATTAAGATCTAATCACAGATTGTAGGGTAAGATGGAGCCACTGCCTGTGATGTCACCCCTGGATTTTTCAAGGGTGCTTGACAGAGGAGGTTGAATGTTGCTTAGCCTGAGACATCCCTCAACCAAAACCATGTATTTATTATAAATATGATTATAAATTTCAAGCTTACTTTATATGTCACATGTTATCTATTGAAGATTTGTTGTTTAGTGACAATAACAGCTTAGTTACGGACAGAGAAACATGTTAGTTCGGGTTAGGGGACCTTCGTCATCGTGGTTAGAAATAGTCTACGCTGAGTTTGTGGGTCTATAATAACGTCATTTTATTTCCTTCTTTGCTCCAAATTAATAAGAGTCACAGTTGCAACTGCTGGAGGCTGCGTCACTTGTATGAAAACAAATGAAATGTTTGCTGAAGAAGAATCAGTTTTACTGTCATCGATTACTTTTTTTACATGTTTGCTTGGGGGGAGCAGTGTGCAGCCACAGGCGGCGCCCGGGGAGTGTCTCATTCATCCTGACACCTTTTGCATCCCAGGCTGATGCTTATCCCATTGAGCTACCAGTCCGCCTGAAACGACTGATGCTCTTGTTTTCCTTTAGTGAGGAGCCCCTAGTGAATAAAACTTCCCCAGTTTTCTGCCTTCAACATCTCCCAACTGTGTGTATGTGTGTGTTGCATTTTAGAAGTTTCATTATTGGTGAACATAATCCAGGCAACAGGGTTGATCATTATGTGCCCTGCTTGCTTGATTACAATGATACATTATAATTACTGTCTCAGTTGTTAAAACCTGTGGTTTAAACAAATGTCTTTAGTATTTTAAACTTCATGAAAAAGTCTTTTTTTGGAAAGAGCGTTAAGGACATACATGAACTTTACCAAGTCAGTTGTCTCTTGGTGTCTCTGCTATGGTCACGGCTCCTGTGTTGGACCATAGCAAGAGAGCTGGTGAAGCTCTAGACAACGTGTTATTATCTTTATTGATAGGAAAGTAGAAATGTTCTCTCAGGTAAAAGCTATTTGAGTTTCAGGGGAACGTCAGGTTGACACAGAATATCCCACGCCACTGGTGGGTTCTTCACTTTCACAATGTGCAGGTGAAGCTACGTCAGATTTGGCAGGCAACCTGAAGGCTTTAACGTATATTCAGTCTATTCACGATGACATAACTATTTGACAGGAGTTGAGCTTGCTATAAATTGCATGTGCCCTTGTGCCTGCAAATTCGTCCTCCTCAATGCAGAGGCACAAAAGCTTCTTTCCAGTGTGTCTGGATATGTTGCGTGCGCAAGCTCCACTAGCCAACTTGGAGACCTGTGTACACTGTCACAACTCAAAAGATGACTGTAATGTGGAAAGGTTTAGGACATTATGCTTGAGCCACAGGCTAAGTCACTGCTGGCTGGAATCTGTGTTCAAGTCTTCCATAGACTTCAAGATGAGGATGACAATGTCAGAGAATTACAGTTTTAGGGTGAAAAGTTTATATTCTCCTCACTTGAGACTACGGAGAGATGGAGAGTGTAGTTTCACTCAGTACAGTCTGCTGACAAGCTCCTGATGTGGACTTCTGAAATGGTTTGACGTGAAAAGAAGAGATGTCCAAAGGGTCCTGTTGCTGTTGATTTGCTAACCAAGACAGATTGGCAACTGCTCATCCTTATTTACTCTGTGTTGAGAGACTGCAAGAATCAAACCATCCCCTACACCTCTGTAGGCCAAATAGCTTACAGTACTGCAACTGGCGAAGCACCGGTTAAAACCAGGCAGTGGCACTTTTCAGAACTTGAAATCACACCAGAGGGTGAAAAGTATGAATTTATCACACGTGTTTGACCTCCATATGCTTAAACCTGCATGTTTACTAAGCACAATATGTTAGAACCAGAGCTTATTGACAAGCTCGGTCAATAAGTTAGAGTCTAACTAGGATGTAGAATAAGACTTTTAAGATCACCAAGTCTTCAAGGTCTCCAGCCAGTGCTGATGGCATTAGGTAAAGAGGCAGCTTTGGATAAAAGCGTCTGCAAAGTAAAGAGTCCCAGAGAGCAGCAATGCACTCCATCTGAGTCTAGCAAGACTCATCCCTGGCTGTCCTAACCAGCTGGTAACCACTGGTGCTTCCTTTCCAACATTGCTATTTTATGGCATCGGAAAAAAGGAATTGTCTTTCATTCAGTCAACAGTTTACTGATAATTTCATTTTAAGCTGGAGAATCACGTTAGACTACTGGATAGAGACAACGCATCACCATTAACATAGCAGTAAAAAACCAGACTTTTGTCTCCTCTGCTTTACACTTACCGTTCCCAGGTGGCAGGCAGAAGTGGCCTGGTCCACTCCACGTTAAATCGCTTAGGAGCTAATCAATTTGGCTGGGCGTGGTGGTGGAAAAGTCTTTGACAGGGGCAGGTCTGCGACAGGGATTAATCTCACCACACTAAAGTATCTCTCTGGCAGCTGTTGGCGTGTGCCGTCCACCCCATTGATCAGGCCCGTCTGTGCATTCAGGGCTGCATAATTCTGTTTAATGTAAGAGGAGTGAGTCGGGCTTCAGGCTTGTCACAGTCAGTGCAGACCAATCCAACTGGCCTCATGCTAATGCGGCCTGGCAGGCCTCCCCGAGGACAGAGCCCAGCTTTAGGGAGCACAGAGGAGGACTCATTCTGCCCATGCCGATTCGTCAAACAGGAGAGGAGAACTGTATCTCCAGGTGATCCCAGAAACAACCAGACAGCATGAGAGAAAAAAGCGAAGGCAAGACAGAGAGAAAACGACATGCCGGAGAGTGAGAAGGCACTAAAGGATGAGAAAGATGCCTCTGATCACAAGATTGGAAAGTAATCGAAAACTGCTAACTGCCTGCTTGGGGAAATTAACGTTTATTGTCTCATCAATGGAAGCAGGTGTGTGTGTGTGCGTGTGTGTGAGCGTGTCTCTGTCCATTTCCCCTTTTGTCACCACTGTTAGCATTTTCCCCAAATCTTTTTTTTCAAAATCTAGGGATGTAGTGTGTCTAGTGCCAAGGTTCAACAAAATCACAGCAAAAAAGTTTAAGATTATAAATCCAGATCAATAAAAGTAAAACACAATGAAACTGAATATTTTACATAGAAAAACATTACTGACGTGAATGTCTTTATGAAATATTAATAGTATTAACATGTCTTATGTCTTACGTTTATTACAACTTGGCTTTTAGTTTCATGGTATTTTAATTTTCTTGTTGATTACCTGAATGTTTATCTGATTTTCCTTGATCTGACTTCTCAGATCTCAGCTGAACTGAAACCTATAAAAATAGGCTCCAAGTTGTACTAAACTATTCATCTGGATATATCCATTCAAACCGAACAAAACCAAACTTGATGCTGGGTGTGACGTAACTGTCAGACACCTTCTAACTAACGCAACCGATTAGCTACTGTACAACGCTGTACAGTACATTAGATAGAAATGGAAATGTCAGAAAACCTGGTTTGAAACTTTAAACGTGTAACTACAGTTCAACATGAAAGGAAACGATGCCAATAGCTGCTAGTGTCAGCTTTTCTTATGTGAACTGCTCAGATGATGGTTTGATGAGGTTGCTCTCCTCCGCCCAGCCTTCAGAAACAATTGTGAAGTGAATACTAAACACACAACTATCACAAAGCTATAATCAATGCTATTATTAATGGTTGACTGCTCTAGATAGAAAGAAAAGCCAACTGAGAAGACATTTCATACCTTAATGGGGTAGAAAAATTGCTAATACTGCTTTCATGGGTCTCCCTATAAAAACGTTAGCGCTCATTTTGGAGCATTTCATCCAGACAGACCATGGCGTCAGAAAAAGTAAACAGCAGCTAAAAAATATAGCCAAAATATTGTGCTTTGCTGCCAGGTAAAATGCTTTGTGCAAGATTTACAAATTTGATTTAGCAGAATATGGTAAACGTGTTTCAAAGTAAAACTTAGTTAGATTATATCAGAGAATATATATAATGTGAGCTCTGCTTTAAATCGTGCATTATTTAATATATGTTATGAGGTGTTTCTATTTTTATTGCAGCCTTATTTAAACTGAAGGAGGGGAAACATTTTGCATTCCACTGGATTCTACAGGTTTATTCTTTATGAGCTTATGACCTTTGAAACTGGATTTAATCCTGCCACATTCAGCTGAGAGCGCACCGGGGTCAGTTGCTGAAATGGTAAAAATATGTAAAGAGTCTTGGTAATTCAACTCAATTGTCTGATGTTTGTGTTTCTCCTTACTGACCTGCGATCCAGGAATATGGGGTGTAAAATGTCAGAGCCTATTTCTTGGTTGTCTTGGTGTACATAAATTAGCTTCTATTTTAGCCGCTCAAGGAGATATGGGAATGGCGCCTCAAACAGTAAAGCGTAAATGTGGAATGATAAAATTACAGGGCAATGTTGGGGTACATTATATCTATAGAACAAAATTATGATGACATAATATATTTAGAACACAATTTGGGAAATTGTTAAATTGAATGTTGCAGCCAGAACTATGAATCCAAATTAAGAGTTAATGAAACTTTTGTTAACTCCCAAAAACCAATTAGTCAAAGGTCTATTCTTCCCGAACTGCGAACAAGGCCCCTCCTTTTCACCGTAAAAGCTTGTCTGTTTATTCTGGAAAAGGACAGGTTGGGTGAGCTTTGTGTGATCCGGATGAAATAAATGCATTTTATTTTGTATTGTCCCTGTTATGATCTTAAGAAAATCTATTTTGCTGTTATGTAATATCATGTAATCCAGATAAAATTATAGCTACAGTATATAGATGCATTTGCCCCTTTCTTGTTATATAAATAAATAATTATTTTACTCACTTGATATGGAAAAAACAACACCTTTCACACATTTACTGTGTGTTTGTATGGCAGTGCTCACCTTACTTCTGGTCTCATTTGTTGGCAATATATCAAATTTAGCAACAATACAATAATAATATTAAACAATAATAATAATTGTATTTAAAATACTAAAAAACAAAAGTATATTAGCAATAGAATTATTATATAATTTGATTTGACAAATGCATACAAACCAGACGCTGAATTCATATTCAAATATTTTATTTTGTGCTGTTTGCCCTGATCACTGCCCTGCCCGGATTCATTCCAACAAACTCCTTATAGCACAAGCTCATGTTGTTTTACATTTTATTAATAGCAACATCAGAGTACTAAATGTACAGAGGACGAATCCAATGAGAATCGCATTTACAGTGCTTGCAAATACAGAGCTTAGTAGTACAAGAGTAACCAAATCAAAGTCACCTGGAAATTTAAACATTTACCAATAACTACAAAAGGAAGAGATGTGGTTCATAGGACACAAAATAAAAGTTATACAACATTTAGCCGTCACAGAGACAGACTGGAGTCCCTTTTGTGGAGGTGTGTCGTGTGTGTGTGTGTGTGTGTTTGTTTATATATACTATAGTCTTATACAAAAGTTAACAGAGGTACTCATTGATATATTAAACACAAATATAAAAAGTTTAAGAGTCACAAAGTACAAACTCTTCATTTTATGGCGACAACACAACTCGAGTCAGGTTCCTTCATGACAGTTATGAATTGAGATTAAGTCAGTTTGAATGGACGGTGACCCCCCCCCCAAAAAACAGAAAAAAAAATCAATTCTACATCCTCACCCCTTGAAACCTAAACTGTATGTATGATATTTATGGGTTGTTTGACGCCTCCGAAAACTCGGGAATCAACCAACAATGGATCAATATTTTCATGTTATAACAAATTTTCTCAGTGTCATTCATTTCAGGCTAGTGCGCTGCTCTGAAGGCAGCGTGGCACGCTTGCAGAGCATCTGAGGCTGTCTACGCAAAGCAAATGCCTCTGTGGCAGATTTGGGTCACACAGCTAGTCTCCATCTGGCAGAGGGATTATGAGAGAATCGAGACATTGCAAACAAGTGTTTTTCTTTTTTCAAGTCTGAGTGTATTGATAAGCACTGACAGTGACAGTGCCTTAGCTCTTGTGATTAAAAAAAGTAAAAACATGACCCGCGAGGAGAGTCAAAGCCCTCCACTGTAGTTACAGTAAGCGCACAGTACGTGATTTTTTTTCTGAAACGACGAAGAGCAGAGTGAGAAGCTACAGTTTTCTGACAGCTGAAGGAAATGGATTCAGTAAGATACTAGTCAGTCTATAAAGATAAACCTTTACTATGACTTCAGTGATTTCATTGTCAAATCAAATATTCTTCTTCCTGGTGAATCTCACCTTAATATATAGGTAATATATAGACCCCCCCAACCCCCCATGTGGATGCTTTTGATGACATGGAAAAAATAACCACTGGCCTTGGGGCCACCCAACATCTACGTCAATAGGTTCGCTCTTTTTATGTTTGACATGCAAACACAAAATCACAGTCCCTGGAAATGCATGTGCGGCACATCCTTCATCTCGACAGGAAAAGCCATGCTGATTGATAGCTTGTTTGTGCTGAGGGGAGCATTGGTTTTATTGGGTTGCTGAAGAGACAGAAGCAGGAGCTGCAAAATATTCATTCGTTATGAAAAAGGCATGTCAAGACGTCTTTGGTGTCTGTTTAAGACTTCTCTACAAGCCCTCCTGTTCCACCGCGTTCCTGTTCTGCCTTTCCCTGTTTCCTGAATCAAATCTGACCAGCGGAGTGGAATCATTTTCCTCCCTCTTAGCTGTAATACACCACACTCATCAGCTATCCTGAAATATAAACTGAAAAAGCAAGGAAGCAGTAAGGCATTTCCTTACACATCAGTTGGATTTCAGACAGAGGTAAGAGAAGAAGGCCCATGTACACAGTTGTCTCCAAATATTCATGCCTGTTAAAATACTTTATCCCGTATATTATAGCTGCGAGTACATTTTTCCTCCTCTAAATGTCTTTCAGTTACAGCTCTGTGTAACTTTAATGAGTGATGCGTCCAATGCAAATAAGGTTTATAAGGCTAACCGACGTTTTAAAAAAAAAAAACTCAAAGAAAATCAAAAGGACCAAATTCAAAATGTCAAACATTGCCTCTGTTCAACAATGTGATTTTGTGGGTTTGAAAAGAATAAGGAAATCAGTCCCACACACCACAGCAGCTTGGTATAAAATGTCAACAATTTTCAATTGGGTTACAGTGACATTTCACATCATCAGGCAGCAAACAGTGTTCTCAGGACAGAAACACAAATGGGCAACAGCTGAAATATCAGGTTTTGGATGTAATACAGAAGTACTTCATCATACTTCAGCCAAGCTCTTCTGCATGCGAGCTTAAAGGATAATTCAGTTTTAGTCCAACTTGTCACTTGCGTTACTTCTTTTGTATGAAGGAAATATTATCCATCATCATTTATCATTTGGTTTTTATGACACAGCAGTGTGTGTATGCGTACGCCGCTTTGTATTATCCACCGTTTTACTCTGCTACAGCCATGTACTTTGATTTAGCTGAGGTCCTTCGAGCTAAATGCTAATGTCAGCATGCTCACAATCACAACGCTAACATGCTGATGTTAAGCAGGTGTGGTGTTAACCGCATTCACTACTTGCACGTTAGCTCGTCAGTCAGAGGAAATGAAAATCGAGTTATTATTTTTTTCTTCTCGGCCCCACTTGGCTGCCACGCTGCATGCTTAATTACAGCATAAGCTGAAATAAACCAAATTATCCTTTAAAAACGCTGACACGTGGACAAAAAAAGAATGGTTGATCTTGGCAGATTAAACAGTTGCATAACAATGAGAATGTAGACAAAAACAACTTCACACATCTTCCTTTTATAATTCTTCCTGTGTGTGTCTTTCCCTGATTCATATTTCATCATCTCCTAAATGTTAACGTTAGTTTTTGTACTCTTTACTGTAAAGTTTGTGAAAAACCTTAAATTTTCTGGGACACTTATAGCAATAGGTATATACAAATACAAAATGAGAAATATGACGATATTGATGAATGCAACCCAGTCAAGTTTAGTTGGTTTCTTGGCAGCTACTGTTTGATTTACACGTTTTTTTTTCCTCATGTGATGATACACTGAATATTAGGATTAATGTAGAAGTGATGTTTAAGAACAGAGAGTCATTGCTTTCCCAGCCAACCACGAATAGAGCAGAACCCAACATATGATCACGACACCTCTTCAAATCAATCAGCACCGTTACCTTCAGACACCTCACGTGGAAATCACTCTCCAGTCTCCGAACTATTGCAGTGTCTACTGAAGTATTATACTGGTTAGCTAAATATATAATACAAGTACTGCTTGAAAGTGCAGGTAGGAAGCTTGGCACAAGGTTAGTTTTGTGTTTTGAAAGAAATACCGTTGTTACACATGTAAACAAAGACACTATCCCCGACCTAGCTGAAGCCTCCCCAAAAATGGGAGAGGCTCTGAAAAATAGAACACACCTGTACACAAATAGAAGCAAATATATAGAAAATACATTTACACGTGTATAATATACAGTAAGTTTTCATAACCCTCTGACTAGTAAGATAACACTCTCATTCAAAAAATATATGTTATGTCAAAGAAGTAACTCCACAGCCCGACACACACGTGAGGCTGAACTGGTATGGGTCATTCATGAGAGTGGTTTTCATGTGAATGGGCAAAAGCAGGAGTTTTGCACCACAGTGTTTATTCCAGGCCTTCTCGGTACCTCCTGAATTGCTCTCATTTACAGATGCTGATCTCACTGGAACAACCCGTTTTCTCAAATCCTTCCATTTCAGTTCGAGTACGAGCCTAAAAACCACCTAAGCGAATTACTGGAGATCCACTGTTGACAGGCAAATAAACCTACCTTTTCATCTGTACATATTGCTGTCTGCAGCCAAAAACACTTACAATTACAGAATGATATTTGTGCTTTGTCAAACCCACCGCACAACAACAGGTAGATCCAGAAGTTGCTCCCACAAAAGCTTCATAGCACAGAAGTAATCTGCATTTCAGAGCTTGAGGTTAATAATAACATTACTTGTGCTAGAAAGCTATCAGGAAAGCTTTACTGTTCTTCTGACCACGGAGTTCACCTTAACTAAAGAGATAGTTAAACTAATTTGGCAGCAGCTGATTGACTTCACATAATCCCCTTCCTCCAACAATCCACTGAGTGTTTTAGGTTTTTGAATGAACAAAATGAAACTGCTCTTTGTCATACGTCTGCTTTCTTATTAAGCTCTGCTTCCCTTGGAACAAATAAAATGGTCTATTTGCACACAACCCCCATGATCCTGGCCGTGATAGCTGAAAATCTGATATGCTAAAAAATATTAGGAATTGGTTGGACGTGGCTCTGGGAAGAGCCAACTAACCCTTGTTACCACACATTCAGCAGAGGATTTCCCTCCAGCTTACATGTTGGATTTAAAACAAACGATGCAGATTACTTTGATTCTCGAGGACAACTACTGGCAGCATCTATGTCACAGCTTCTCCTTCAGTATTCGCTGACAAACTGAAGATAATGTTATACTCCGTCTTCAACAAATTGGCCCATGTGCTTCTTGATTTTTCGATTATGATGCAGACTTTTAGGTTTCAAAAATTACTTGAAAAATTGAACCAATCTGGGAGTTGAGTCCAGATATTAATTTACCATCTGTAGAGGGATTCATTTTTCAATCACTTTCCTATTTATGCAAATTAGGGCATTAATTATTTGAGTGTAAAGCTCAGATTGAATCAATTCCACCCTTTTTAGCAATACGGCTCAGATCTGAATCATCACCAATCACTACATTTTTATCCCAAACAGCTGCAGAGAGTGAGATCAACATGAACTGTGCAAAAGAGCTAGATAGACCTGAGGCAGTATGAATGTCCTGTCCAGCTCCATGCAGTCTATTGTGGCTGTTTTTAATCTGTACATGAATTTGCTGATATGAGATTCATTGAAGCTGCGAGTCTGCGCCACAGAAACCTTTTTGTATTTTTCTGTGAACCCATCTCGGCTACTAATCTTACATCATGTGCAGTTGGAGCAGGCATTAGATTTGCTCGCACCAGTTATATTCAGATGATTTTCTTTGTAAAAATCTCAGCTCAGGTGGGAGTATTTAATTAACAGTAGTTCGGACCTCCACTGTCAGGACTATGGCAGACTCTTCTGTGTAAAAAAATAGACGTAACTACTCTTCTTTTTCTTTAAATGGGACAGGTAGAAACAATGTTTTTAAAACCGGTTGTTCCGTAAAGCATGTACCGTTTCCCTTCTGCGTCTTCTCTCTGGTCCAACTAATAGAATAGTACTTCATATAAATATCTTTTAGATTTTAGATACTTTGCAACACATTTCTTAAAACTATTTCAAAACATATTCAAATACATTTGTAGCATGTTTTTTAACTTTCACATTTCTTAAAACAAACAAACAAAAAAAATAATGAGTTGGGTACAGGGTTAATATAGCACTCTTTGTTCAGTCCATCAGTTGTTGAACCTTCCTTCTATCCAGGTTGTGGCACATAGTGGCATTATTGGCACATTGTTCATAAATACAGTTCATCTTCCACGCACAGCAGCTCCTTGGGGTCCTTTTTCAAATGTCAAATGAGACACCTGTGATGTCCACACATCCTGTAAATATGCCTATACGGTATATAATCTATATCTAAATGACTGTACGTTCCTGGAAATGTGGATTGGCAGCGCTGTGGCTGCTCAGCTTGTCATCACTAGAAAAATAAATATCTTCACCAGTGTCCAAAGAGTGATCACGCTATTTTACAAAAGAAGCTGTTTTGTTTGTTTCTTGTTTCCAGCTGGATCCTGTGGAGACAAGAACACCACAATTACCCCAAACTGTGGACCCATAACAAAATGCAGCAATAAAAGCAAAATACAAAAGCAGAAATCTACTTGTTGCTGATTTTAGTGGGAGCAGTTTTTCCAATGCTGCCTAAAAAAAAACAAGCAATCCGGTGCCTCTCAAACTAGATCAAAGGGTAGTGCTGTACAGAAAGGCTGAAAAGACCAGCGGTAACATACATCTGAGCTTAAGAAATTAGTTTTGTAGAGATAATAAAGGATCTCATGTCTTTTAAGACAACATGGGGAGCACTCTGTGGAGAGCGGAGCTGAACGAGACTAATTTGTGTCCAGACAACAGTGAGGCGCTATCCTCTCAGTACACTACCTGCAGGCAATCCATTCCTTTTAAAATCTGGGTCAATAGCAGACGTTACACCTCCCCCGGGCTTCCAGCAACACTGTGGGGCCGGAGCATGTGTTTAACTTTCACGCTTTGAATTTGAAATGCAGGCCGCTCTGGCATATATTAGCCATGCGCAAAATGTGTCACAAGTCAAGTAAAAGCACTCCCTTACTCTTAGAAATGCTCCTGGTTTAAGAATGAGAGGGGTGAAATTAATATTAATGTGGAGAGTGAACGTATATTTTGTTAATCCTGGGCAGGATGTCGTTTGTCTCCTATTACAATTTAAAACCTTTGATACTACACAATATAGCTCTCTCGCTCGTCTCTCATTACAGTGAAGAAGATGGAGAGAAACATAATAATGTTACAAATAACAAACATATGCCAAGTTCCCTACTATTCCCAAAGTGGGGCAGCATCACCACAGGGATCGTGGTGGTTAAGGCTCAGATGATGATTTGCAAAAAGTGGCACAGTACGTACCGGAATGTGAATTCAGGAAGTCTCTTCCAACCACAGGAAGTGAACACGGTTTTCAGCTTGTCAACAAGAGATCTCGAACCATTTCTCTGACACGAAGGCCACAGGAATCAGTTGTCTTTCAGTGGGGGAGGGCCTGTGGGGTAATGTGCAAACACTTATGATGCAGTTCGATAGGCTACACGTGTACAACTACAGATGACATATCTCTTCCAAGGCCTAATAATCTTCCACAGACAAAACACACAGTGTGGGGTGGTTACAAACAGAAATGTACTCAGAAGACTAAGAGCAATATTGTTTCCTAGCATGAAAAATCCCACCAGTACCTGTGTCGTGATCCTTGCATGACTTTAAATAAATACACCGTATAAGTGATCCTATTCTCACCGGCACCATAATTAATCTGTTATTGGGTTTCGATACACACACAGCAACTGTGACCATCTTTCTGGCCCTGCAGCTTAGGTGACTGTTGCTGTTCTCCAATCAGACAGTAAACCCTCTTATCCAGCCTTATTGTCACACTATACACACATGAAACCATAGGTTAATACGGCGTTATGTTTCTAAAGCACACCTATGTAAAGCAGCTGAGACTGATGTGGTTGGTAAACAGGGATTTACTGACATCACACCGACTCCTGGGTACTGATGTTTAGTTTGAAAAGTGTGTGCAGCGTGTACGCCCAGTGCTGCCGTATTGAACATCTGAAATGGCGTGAGAAACGACATGGTAAAGACTTGGGTTCCTCCTGTCCTACATCTATATACTGAGTCATTACATAACAAGCAGAATTCCTGGCAGATTTAGATTCTTGTGTGCAGCCTGAGCGTGTGGAGGGATAGTGTTCAGCCATCGCTCCAGGTGTCAGGCAGATGGATGAGGAGTGAAGCGATGGACAACAGCATTAAAGGCAGCCAGTTTATGGGCGGATTTGCTCTCACCGACTCCCAAGTGAAGCTGATTATTGTTGAGAGTAACAACACAAACGAGGAGAGGAGTGTGAGGAATCCAAGCGTTTCGTGAAGAAAGGGGCCATTGATCACCACTGACTCGTCAGTGTAAGGTAACTCTCCTTCAAATGTGTGAGATTCGTCATTTTTAAAATGTTATTAGAACCTTTTCTCTTGACAAAACATTATTATAATTGAGAAAAAAAAAACTATAGGTATTGATCAATTTTACCCAATTTATATTGATTTAGCTCTGCTGTTCAGCATGGAGTTGCATAATACAAAGGCTGTTAGACTCTAATAACATTAACTGTATTAATTATAGTGGACACAGGCGTCATAAAATAAACAAGAGTATGGATTTCCAGGGCTGACTAGTTGAAAAAAAAATGGCTCAGTCAGCATCTGCCTTTCTCACTGTAAAAGCCCTGGGTCAGCGTACCTGTTCCCATTGTAAGACGTCTTGTAGACGGGCGTCTGCTGGATCATCTCATCAGTGTAGATTGGCACGGCAGTCCGAACGCACTCATGTGAGCACTGCAGACTGTCATTGTAGGCAGTGAATATGTCCACCTTGCTGGGAACCCGGGCTGGGGTGAAATCTGTCAGGTTTTGGCAGCTTTCTTCTTGCTGGTGGATCTTGCGCTGATGGCTATTGTGGCGACCATTTCCCGACTGCGCACAGCTACAAAAACACGCACCAAAGACAAGAAACAAACATAAAATCATACCTTGTACCTTTGAACACCTCCAAGGAAGAGCAAAAAGAAAAGGAATCTTTCCTACCAGTTTTTAAGGACGAGTGTTGTGATCAAGGCTGCGATAACCATAATGAGTGACACAGTGATTGTGATTATCTGGTGAACTGCCAAACCTATAAAGACAGAAGTAAACACATGAGCAGAGCATTACAGTCCGTTTGTGAAGGAAAAGGTTGCACCCCTGTCGTTTACAGCGGCGAGACATTGCTGCTCCACGAAGTATCAAGGGTAGACAACCCAGAACCATTTTGCCTCTCAGTAAGTATTGATGACCGTGTCATCCGCTGCTATTCATAACTGAGAGTGATAGGAATTATTCCATTACAGTACAGTTAACTGTAATTGATAACTAAGCCATCTAGGTTTTCTCCAAGTACATTTCAAACTTCCTATTCTCGTGTGATTAAAGCAGAAAATAATCCCAGATTCATATATTCCTTACAAATACCATTTTTAAAACTCGTATTGCTCCTTTTTTTCCAAGTCCCAGCTCTTTTTATACTGGCTTTACTCATCTCAGAGTATCTCTGTAGATTTTTTTTTATTTATTTAAACACTGCATGAGACCAAGTTATTTGACATGCTTTATCAAATAAAATATTTGATCAGACCATGTCCCTGTTAGGTAGAATAGAGGAATGAGAATAGATACATGACATGATGAGTATGTAAACAAGCACGTGAGGACAGAAAATGTGATTGACTTGATTTAAAACTGTTTAAACAACAAAATAAAGACAAATATTTGCCTAGTGCATTTAACATCTAATAAACACTAGAGCAATATCAAGCTGAATAGTTTATGCTAATGAAACTTATTATAGCTTTCCTTTTTGCCAATTAATGCGCCATTATTTTCAACAGCTTACACTAACACTGAGCCAATCTGGTGTTTGTTGCTGGACAGGTAGCACACAAACAATGTGAGCTTTTTTATTCATTCAAGGCTGCTGCACCTGGAAACAAGTAAGGGCCAGAAAACCAAAACCATGAGCTAAAAGACACTAAACGCCGAGGAGAACTGTGCTACAAGCAGCCATTTCCACAATGAAACATTGATATTTGTCTGTTATATCGCAGTAAAGTCATAGTCAAGTAATACAATTGTGACTGTTCTTTAAATTTCCTGGCACTGCATGTTAACCAACTTGCAGATATTAACGTGGACCAACTGTATTCTACCTTCTCCTCTTTGTTCGGCATGACTGATGTACAGGAACCGTATTATTATTTAAACTCCTGAGACATGCTGATCTCACACGTTCGTCAGAACACAGTAATCCACAAACAAACTGGTGCAGAACATGTCTAAAGTGAGGATTAGTCCAATGCACTGCGCTGTATGTTATTCTGTATGTGTGTGATGATGACTAGTACACAATGACACACAGCAGCAAGTGAGTGCAAGAGGGAAAAACACACTAAGAAGAAAAGTGTCATGATGTAAATGCCCACATGGGCCTTATTCATCTCACCTCTCCATCAGCCAGCTGTCTAGCTGCTGATCCATGGCATTCTGTCTTCAGCAAGACTCAAAAGGAAATGCTGCTCAACCCGTTTCAGAAAGCACACAGCCTCTCCTCTGTTTGCCTGCTGCTGACCACCCTCCTCCTGGATAAAGTTGTGCGGGTGGGGCCATGTAAAAGGTAGGCCAGGTCAACTTTGGATTAATGATATATCCGGCTGGCTCAGGAAGGCCTCACCTTCCCAATGCAATCTGAGTCTCTTACCATAGAAAAAGCACATTAACTTTCATTTCCCTCATATCCCACCTCTATCCTCTGTCTCCCTCTTTATGTGTCCATAAATCCAAGTTCAGCCATGACCTTCATCGACAGCCGAGGATCAAAGATGCACTGTGCAAATTTTTCTTTTAACACTACAACAGTTTTAATCACATTGGGCTGCATTAAGTTGGGTTCAGTCCCTTCCTTGCTGGACATGCCTCTGCCCAGCAAGGGAAATAAGTGAACATAAGGGAACCTGAGTAAATTACAAACAGTCATAAAGTGCATGCAACCAACAATTAATGAAAGTGAACACACCACACATGTTTAGCAGCCTTGAGAGTGTGTGAGTTTATACCAGAGCAATCCAGTCAGCTGAATTATTAAACACGAGCATGTAGTCTGCAGTTTATTCATATCATGTTATATGTTTACAGGCAATTTAAGTTCAAATAGCCCATTAAAAATTGCCACAGGCTTCTGCTTTCTGGAGCAGAAAACGTATAGATACTCTCAAAGTACAGTTTTTAATGACACTAGTTAACGTAATGTAATGTGAGCCAGTTCTATTTGCATCTTAAACAGCCTGATGGTGGAAGAAGAATTTGCCACAGCTGTCTAGAAGTCACTGTGTCCTGGCAAGACTCACCTTTGACACGCAACGTGCCTGAGAGACAAGAGTTAGGTTCTCACTGGTCAAATCATTGCCAAACAAAAAGAGGTTTGCAAGGGAGCGAGAAAAAAAGACAGAAGAAGAAATCAGGGGACACAAAGGTATACGGGTAGGAGGGGACAGCTAGCTTGTGACCTCGGTGGCAGGAGGATTTGAGCCCCCATCAAATCTCCCAGCAAGGAACAAATGAGATTTTTCACCTTCCTCGCCACGACAGTTTGATGAACATGTCAGAGGAAAGCATGGCAGTTGAAACATCCTCCTGCTATCTAGTTTTAATAATAGGTCCCCAACTAAGACACAAAGAACTCGGTGTGAGGTCAATAAATGTGCACAGCAGGGAGCGCCTGGTTAGTAGGAGTATCATCTGAAAAACTCTTTAGTATGATGTACCATTGTCACGTCACATTAGGTCAGCATTGGCAGACTGAATGCATCAAAGAGTGGTAATACACCGTCATATCAAATTATCATACATGCATCACATAATATCAAATTAGTAGGATTACAGCTGAATAAGGCTTGCAGAACCAAACATTTAAACTACCCCTGCATTAAAACAAAGACTAGGAACACACCGGAATTTAACAATGAGGTAAATCACCTTGCAATGACTAACTGATAATTATAACCTCTAAACTCTGCAGTTCCCCTCAGCACTGCCCGGCTTTTCAGCTAATTGTTTTGGTTTTATATTTGTAACTATCCAGTAGATACGGTTCAGTCTCATCTCTCTCTCTGTAGCGTGTCCTCCAGCCACAGCTGTTGTCACAGAAAAAAAAGCACTGCATGCTCTGCTCAGCAAACAAAGTTAGTAACTAGCTGTTACTTACTTACTAGCTGTTATTTACTCCCTAAAAAGCCCGATATTTCCCCTAAAGGTCTGGAGGACACCAAAACAGCCTTAAAGAGTTACACTCAATATGGGACATGGAGTCTACTGAATGCGTAAAAGAAGGGAACATTTCGCCTGCGTTGTGTTGTCCACCAAGCAGCAGAAAATCCATTCATGCGTTAAGCTCAAGCCGAAGAGCGACTGCCCTTCAACGGTTAAAATGCCCAGTGACTTTAGGGTGGGCGGTCATCTGCCTGGACCGGTTAGGGTGAATGGAAAGAGGAGAGAGGAAATAACAGAAGGCATGAACTGTTCATAGCTGCTTTACTGTTACAAGTGTTAAAATGTAATCTCAATGTGAGAAACACACTGTGGTGTAACCAACCTGAAAGGTTAATATGTGATTTACCCTTTCGCTGAATAATTAGTTATGAAGAACCGTTTTCATAATAGATGAGAAACTTCTCCATAGCAGGAAAAACACAGGCGCTGCTCATGACGTTAATGGTGGCTCTGTTCTGTTCCTGAGCCCCTGACAGTGTGAGAGTGTGAGTCAACCTGCACAACACCAGGACTCTGAGACGGAGGCGGCTCATTTTTATTTCTTTACACCTGTGCTTTTCCAGCTGTTGCTTAGAAATATTATATTAAGTCACAGGTATGTAAGATCACGTGAATAAACCAAAACAATTCCAATACTTAATACAATGACCATTTAAAAGTTGTCATCAGAAAGGATAAGCTAATAAACAGTTTCATACATTCATTTCCACATCATTCACTTGTGACTGTAATGACACACACACTGCACCCACCACTGCACACCCCGTAAGGGCTATGGGTGCCGACCCAGGCACTGTTTGTTTCAAAGCTCCTGAAAAATGTGGGAAAGGCCTTTCATTTGTAAAACAGACTTGCAGCTTACAGAGGTTGAGCCACTCCGCTCCCACACGCCACAAAGAACATTTGTACAGACATATTCAATACACGCTTACACTCTGTGACCCTTCCAAGATCATCTCTCCCAGAACCAGACACCTGAGCAGAAAGGGTCGGGGAAAGATTTCCGTCAACGGTGGCCTGCTGATAGTTAGGAATTGCCAATTAACGTCAGAGTCAAAGTGTCAATCTAGGCTGATTTCCACTGAGTCACCAGGCAATCTAAAACACTTATTGAAGAACAGGGCGCTGCGACGGAAGGAGAGAAGCGCAGGACAGACAGAGAGAGAGAGAGACAGAGAGAGAGAGAGAGAGGAGGGGAAAGTTGAACAGGGAGAGATCAGAAACAATTGCTCTACACATCTTTTCTCTCAATGTCAAAGACATTGCTGCATTATTCAGTCCGCTTCAATGGCAACTGCTGGGATGGACAAAAAAAAGGGGGTAGCCAGAGTATATTTCTTCAATAATGACATCCTTTTCAGGAGGAGACACTTGTCTTCTGTGGCTGCCTGTATTAGAAGGAGTGGGGAACACAAACATCCTGTTAACAAAAGACAAATGAAAATGACTAATAATTTATAATGAATTTTCATGTGGGTGTAAAATGACACTGGTACTGATACAGCTTCAATCAACCACACTGCCATGCTGATGACAGGAGATATGTTTTAACAAACAAAAGCTGAGCTTTCTGCTGAACAGCTGAATGGGTTGTGAATCACAACAGGCACCTACAAGTGCAAGTTCTCTCTGGCTTTCCTGTCAAACGACACTAAGTAACGTCCCAGTAAAATGGAAATGTCTCAACAGTTCAAATAAATTCAATGCATTTAGACTGAAATAAGGGGTTTTGTTAAAATTGTGCCCTATCTCTTCTGACTGAGGGAACAAGATTCTGTGTCCAAAATAGTGTCTCGGTCAACATCTGCACTTCTCTTCCTTTAGGCAGAGATGTCAAGCCACGAAAAAAGAGCGGAGCAGAGAAACAGAAAGTGAAACAGCATCTGCTCAGTCTGGCTCCATCGTCTCCTCTTGGCTGAGTTTTCTGTAAATCAGGGAAAAGGGTTTTGACTCTGCACGCTTGTCACTGGGCATCAGCATTTGAGTCCAGATTTAACACTCTAGAAAAGGAGATTCGTTTTTACCCACTTCTTTGAGAGTCAATACAGGGAGCAATGGCAAATGTATTGGATCACCATGGCAACCGTTGGGAAAGGTGGTTTCTCTTTGTCTCTATGCGTGTCTCTCACTGTTGAAGAGGCTGTTTTGTACGCCTCTACAGGTGTATCGCAGGTCAGAATTAACAACGCTCACTGAGCTCGCGTCTTCAGAAATAGACTCCTAAGACACATGTGCACACTTTGCTCTACAGTGGTGGAAGACTTAGTTATTTACTCCAATCAGTTGGGCCTCCAGTGCTTTCACGAACCTCATAGTATGATTTGAGCCACTGCAAGAGATCTCTTCATTTTAAATACCTTTTGACTGTTACCTGGGTGTCAGACTTCATTTTAAACATCCACCAAGCGTGTCTGTTTCACAGCAGCCTTTACCTGCTCCTCACAAACCTGTAACATTTAACCTTGTATCTCTCATACCGTCTAACAAGACCAAAGTTATCAGGAGCGGCTCAACTGACTGCAGTTTTAATCATCTCATACTCGTAATGGAGCTGACAGCTCCATCTGTGTAGATTAGAAGGGGGGTCACAGATACTAGCAGCACAATCACCGGGAACAATCAGTGAGCATCTGGAGGCACCGTGGCTATAACCCACCTCCTCCTCCTCCTACGCTTTTGACATCTCCCGTATGATGGTCAGAGTGCTGTGCGAGCACAATCGACAGGAGTCATCAACTAAAAGTCGCAGCATCCAGATAGACTCCAAACTGACGCAGATGCAATCCAGATGTAGGGTATGCACTGTCTCAACACATTACGTTGAAATTTAAAAAGCCAAACTGTCTGAGCCCAGACAGCAATAAACTGATAAATGACAGATGGGAAACTATATGAAAAAATGCAGAAAGAAACTTTAATGCATTTTAATATAACCATCTAGTATAAATCTACTTGAAAAGGCTATTTTTAAGCAAATATACGCGACATTAACGTCTTTATTCTGGGAAAGGGTGTAACCGTGCTGAAATTCCCCCCGCAGTAACAAAAAGCACTGTCCCACTCTCGTCCC
Source organism: Microctenopoma stevenorrisi (assembly GCA_032270685.1). Classification (NCBI taxonomy): domain Eukaryota; kingdom Metazoa; phylum Chordata; class Actinopteri; order Anabantiformes; family Anabantidae; genus Microctenopoma; species Microctenopoma stevenorrisi. Next base: position 5,530,296 of record JAUMTR010000025.1, on the reverse strand, counting down.
GCACTATACAAGCAGATGCCAGCACCGAGTGGCAGTGAGCAGAGTCAACAAGTGCAACACAGACAAGCTATGGCGAGCTGTCATGTTCTTTCTCTGCGTCTCTGTTTTCCAACCAAATCAAACGGTTTAGAAAAATGTCACAGTATGGAAAAAAAAGAACTACTGTAACAAGCCAGGAACTCATCCAAGCAAACAAGCATCAGAATAGATAGTCAGTGCCCGATGTCTGAAAATTGACTGACAGCTCCTCATATTTATTTAAATACTAAATATTTCATTCCTAGCTGGATCATTTGCAGGTCATTTTTGACAGACTGGTTGAAATAAATATTTGTAGTGTTTACTTTTTAATTAATTATTCTTCTCCAAATCTATAGAACATTACTATGACAATTAAATGTTGAGTGCTGTCAGTCTATGTTTTCAGAAGAGGTGACAGTGACCACCGAGTGTGCAGCAAGAACATGACTAAAGGTGGGAGGAAGTTCTCTGACGGTTCCTTTTCTAGGTTTGTTTTCATCTTCGTATCGAAACAGGTGCAAAGACGTATCGGCGCTTAGTGTATTAATGATTAGACTAGACCACAGTCAAGCTGGAGACAGAGAGGTTTAGAATATGATGCATGAGCCATTTCCTCCCCAAATGTCTGCTTCCCTACACAAACTTGCATCTTAGTCTGACAGTGATGTGCACACACACACCCACACACAGCATGAGATTATGGTCATGATACACACATGCCATATGAGGCCGAAACAAAGTAGGCTAATGGCTTGAATTTGTGTTAGCTGCCTACAGTATCCATGAGTCATCGTCATTTAGTTCATGCAGCCCATTTATTGCAGGGGTGAATGCGCATTTTCTGAGCCACAGTGATTCAATCATTTATGGGAGTTTTTGAGGACTGTTGTTTTCTGAAAACATACATTCCAATTTAATTGCATAACATAATACAAACAGGTCATATCCAGCTCATACCCTGCGGTTTGGACTTTGGTCATATGTGTGTTTCATTGTTTCATTTTAGAGTCCCTCTCAAGTAAAGTGAAAACACATTTTGCTCATAACATCTTATTTGCTGACTGCCCAGTGCTTTTAGATAACAATTAGATGTGATTGCTGTGGATTTTTTTCTGTCAGCTGAAATGTTTCTGTTTAGGCTGCGCGATAAGAAAGAAAAAACAGTTGCAAAACACAAGGAGGCATATGAATATGAGTATGTTGTAAAGGGGAGCATTTCCAACAACACAGTCTGGCTGGTATATGGTGAACGTGGGGAATCGGACAAAGCGAAGTAACACTGCAAGTGTCCCTGCTCCAACTGGTCGCAACTTCTCTTCCCTTCGTATATCTCTATCTATTTTTACTAAACCAAAAACATACATACTGCGTACTTACATAGTTAAGCATTATTTAGTGTAATCCATCTACATTTTCATGACATTCTGAGCGTGCGCACCAACCTCCCACTTTTGTAATTAGTTTTAAATGGAGGTTGACACACCTCTCTGTTTAAATCTGTTTATGATTAACAGGAATTCGATTAGATTCATTAGACTAGAGCAGCTCTGTGTTGACATATGACATTATGTAATGCAGTAGCCTCACTGACTGATGACCAAGGCTGCTGCTTTATCTTAGAAATCTTATTTGTCATTTACAGAAGCTATCCGATATAAGGAAAGCCACTGCAACCAAGAAGCATTAGTGAAACTCAAACAGTCATTAAATCATGTTCCAAGATCTCAGAAAATTATTTTTGGTGAACAACCAATATTTGAAAATTACGTCAGCCTCAGTGACTAATCTCAGAAAGGCCTTTTCTTGTACCATACACATAAATCACGAGATAAAGTACAAGCAGAAGTGAGTTGAGCTTCCTACTGTGGGTAGGATGATTAGCTTAGGGTTTGTTTTTCTTTCAAATAGTTTGCATTAATTAGCCTGAGACTGAAAGTAGTTTATCTGTAAACAAAGGCAGTATGTGTAACAGACACAAAGTGAAGACTCTCCTAGTAATTGCAGTTTAATTTCATCAGCAGTCTAATGCTATGGCATCAGTTTGGTTAATTACAGTATCTTCTGACTTGGGAACCAACCAGTGTGAGGCAGAAAGTGGTTAGTGAGTTGTGAAGGGAAAGGAAAGTTTTCTACAGCCTGTAAGCACCCAGGCTTTGCCTTAAAAAGTGATTCTATTAATCTACCCTGAAGAGACAAACACTGTTTATTGATGCTTGGACCTATATTTTCACATTCTTTGGCGCTTCAACATGTTTTTTTTTTGTAAATGAGTAGGATGTGGCTGAATACTTTTGATCAACCTTACTGCTATTTACTCTATTTTATGACACTTATACTACACTAATAAACCAAATGGAAAAGATTCAATTAACATAGTGCTTGTTCATAGGTTGTTAAACATGACTTACATTTTATGGCTACCTGTGAGCTTAATTTAAAACGCCGTGGCTTAATGAAATGGTAAATGTAATATGCATGGTTGGGAGGTTTTTTGTGCTGTCCATAAGTCACATATGCTCATGTACAGTCAGGCCTGAGAGACACAATATGGTCAAGGACATTCTCCATGAACCAGCTGAAATCTTCCCAAGTTGCAATATCACATGAAATGAAAATTAGATTATTACTCTGCATCATTAGCCGTGCACAGTACTGAGAAGGTTAAGCTCATTTGTCTTTTAATGATTAACAGTAGAAAATCGGAATTTATTCTATTTTTTATTATTTCTAGCAATTTTTCTCAGCAATTTGGAGAAAAAAACTGAAACAGGTGGAAGGTGCATTCAGGGGCAAAGCAGTGTCAATCCTCTGCCACTTTGGTGGTTTTATCAACAACAGCAAAATAAATGCACAGTAATGAGTAAATGATAAACCTCCCATCCGATAGAACCACGCCTTTGAGCAATAACATATTTGATTTAATAACAAAAATAGACATGTGTACTGAACGTGCCTGCTTTTAACTACACACAATGTGTACTTTTGTAGCCACGATGAGCATTATTACAGTATAGGTTGTCCACAATGGCTACAGAGGTAAACGAATACATTTCATGTTTTATCCTAAAAATGCATTACAGTATAATACAGTCAGGTCCCAGTTTAGGCTACAATGGGACCATTTATGATGTGAGATGGAGAAGAAATATTAACAGGAAATTATCGTTATGTTATGAAAAACATGACAATCTAACCCCTTGTGTTTCTATACGGGTCTCGTATTTGATTCCAGTGCATTTTTTATTTTTTTATTCTTGGATGTGCTGTGCTGTTTTGTTAAATGTCTTACCTGGTGTCTCCCCTGGCTTTGGTGGTTTGACAGTCTCCGAACTGATAGGGGTCTTGGTGGTACTTGGCCGCTTGGGCTCTGATGTGGTCACCACAGTGAACGTCCTTTGAAAGGGCCTGGTTGTAGTGCTTGTGGTCGTAGCCACTGTGGTAGATGAGACCCTCGTGGACAGCGTTACATTCGGCTCTGGTTTGTCATCACCATCTATGCTGTCTGTCCCTGTGGGTCCCCAGTCGATAAATCCGGCCACTGTGGTAGTCCGGCCCTCCTGAGACTTGTCATAGCTGTCCCATTTGAGCTGCCTCCTGACTCTAAGTAGCAACCTCACTGTATCTCCTCTGCTCCCGCTGGATAAAGCTGCTGGAGCTTCTGCTATTACAGCCAAAGGATCACCTGTTTCCATTTGAGAGTATCTCAACCGACATTCCTTACACGCTCCCTGTTCTTTATGTGATGGCTTTCGATGTTTTTGACCTTTGATTTTTGGTCCTATGCCTGCCCTGCTGTCTGGTGGTGGAGGGACAGAATTAAGGAGCCGGCGGGCAAATGGGCTCACTGTTCTCCAGTGAAGCTTGTTGGGCATGTCCCAGAGGGGCTGCAGGCGAGGCCGTGAGCGAGGCACCGATTTGGGCGTAAGTTTGATCCCCAGTCCCTGACTGAGGGGGCTGCACACAGAGAAGTCCAGGGTGAGATGGGTCATAGCCAGAAGGATCCACACCCGGTGCCCCACACAGCTGCCTGGCCTCAAAGCAGACGGACTGCAGAGACAGGAGAGAGTGAATGAGAGAAAGCATTTTAGGCTCACACAGTGAGGTGAATGTTCAGAACATACAAGTCAGGTTTCCCGTCTCCCACCTTCAAGTTAATGGCCTATTATATGATTCACATCTGTATTCACCGTCCACTTTCACTCTGGGCAAAGATCTACTCCACAACTTCCTAAACTCCTACTCAATTAAGCTTCATGATAATTAGCTTTACAGAGCACCTTTTAAATTACAGTGTAAAGGTCAGACACGAAGCAAATGTTGTAAAACATGTGAGAGATTGTGGATTTGCACTCATTGCTCTCAGCTGTCAAAAAGCAGAAAGCATTTAATCCTTGATGTTACAGATTTATATCAATCCGGGGTGATTACACTGACACACAAGGTCAGGCGCGGTTTAGCTGATCATCATATTCTGAATTATCTCCTGCAGACACAAAGTCAACTTATTCCCAAAAGGGCAATTTGATTATGCGGCGCAATGATCATGGTGGCAACACGCAACGCCAGCAAAAGACACAGCCTGACAAGTATATCACAGAAATCTTCACCTATACTACTCTCACATTAATTTATTCAGTATCAAAGTGTGTCCTAAAATGTCCTTTGTTACTGTATAAACCTCACTTGTGCTCATCAACAAGTTGGCAAAGTGACAGATACTGACTGTTCACCCTAGGATCCTGTAGTAGACTGATTTTACAGACAACCTTCAGCGGCTCCTGGGACAAAGCTTCGCATTGATTCCTAAGGGAGAAAGCTCATTATAGGCTATCTTTCATCTCTGCTGTCCTTGGCCAATTTAAGCCCACACCACGTACTCATTTTGGAAGCATCACAGAGGTGATGATAGATGGCAAAGTGTGAATGGGTTCATCGACTCTCACACCAAGGCCCCACCAAGATGTCTGTTGATTTTATAATAACGCACTTATGTTTTTACAAGTCTCCTAACTACTGTCCAGCTTCTGTACACTGGAGTAACAAACCGTGGGCAAATGCAAATCTACATTTATTGGATTTAAGATCATTTTTGTCATCTCTACTCAATAAGGATGCCAATTTGTCACAAATTAAATGTTGCTTTTAATTTGTTCGGCCCTCATACACGCCCTGTTTCCCCATCAGTAAATTCATCACTTGTTATAACATATAATGAAAAATATATATATATTTGGGGCTTAATATCAAGGCTGTTTCCAGTTTACGTGTGAATTAAGCTCGACACAAGGACTATGTTTTCCTTTTTCACATCACCTTTAATTAGAGTTGCAGAGGACCAGCAAACCACTAAATAATTTGGAATGACATTTTAATTGGGCCATAAAAGAGGAGTGATGATGATGAAGAAAAAACAGTAACAAGGTCAGTGAATTGACGACAGTTAAAAATATGGACAATACTTTGTCTTCTAAGTGTTTTGGCCTCGACCTCAGACTGAGATCCTGGCAGTTACTGACCAACACACTTGAAGTGACTCAGTTGTAACTCTCCAGGTCAAATCACTGTGATATCTGATAAGAAAAGCGATTGTTAAGTGTCTTGAATAATATGGTCTGGAGCAGGAAAAAAAGTTCATTATAATATTCAGTTTTAACATGTGATCCCAGATGGGCAGAAATGCAAGGAGAAAAAACTAAAAAGAGGTGGCGATCTTGTGGAAGGAGCTCGGCCACCACTGGAACGGGCTGCACAGGAATGGACACCAGTCATCTGGGCACACACACAGAGCTACACACACCCCGGACATCAAGGACATTGTTCACTAAATTGCCTACTTCAACGTACATTATGGATCATACATTATGGCTCCTACGTGGACATGCACACTGCTCACTTCCCGGACATTCACTAGTCCATTCCACTTACCCCCATCTTACTATTCTCTTGTAATATTATTTTGTGACTGTACGATCTGTACAGTTTCTTCCTTCTCGCTGCCACACTATCTTATACATTTGCCCCACATTTGTAATAGTTTCTAAGACTTTTACTTTCAGACTTTGAAAACATAATAAAAAACACTGACATCCCAAATAATGAAAGTATAATTTGGAAGTATACTGCACAGATGGCTGATAAAGAGCAATATTCACCAGTGAACACAGCAGATTGCTCTCTAATGTGTGCCTGGTATTTTATAAGCACGTGCTTTATCTTATCATTAATAACTTTAGTATATACAGTAGTTAGTTCCTAACAATGTGGCAGGAAAACCCTCTACTGGTAATTGTGATGTTGCCCATTATTGAGCATATACTGTCCCTAGTTCACCTTTTAACCATCATAAAGCTTTGTCAGTGTGCACACACTCCCTGTGGGACATACAGGCAGATGGATTTTAACGGAAAGACCAAGCGAATCCAAAAAAGATAAACTGGGCCATCTAGGAGAACTGGAGATGGTTGACTGCATGCTACTGTATAGGAATTTTCAGGGCAGTGACCAGGCTGCATTTAAGTCCTGGCTCTCAGTATGCTGAACCTATTCTAGTGCCAGACACACAAGGAACAAAGGACTGTGGTTTGAAGGTCAACTAAGTTGTTGGGTTGAAGATTTTAACCAGGAGTTGACAGACATCAGATGAAAGAGGCAGCCTGGGCTTCTGCTTACAGACAGACAGGCAAAACAAAATCTCTGTGCACCGCACGTACACACTCTCCTGAAGTCTCTGCCGTCCAAATGCACACTCACAAAAAACTAAAAACGTTTTATATGTGTCATGTTTGTAGCTATTTCTCACTCTTTCTTGTGTGTATTGATCCAGAGGCCACGAATCCTGCCATATAGCCAGATGTGTGCGTGTGATGCCAACCATTGCTGTCCTTCATCAAACTAAAGCAGTGAAGAATTTCAACAGAAAGCCAGTGATGTAATAGCGTATATAAGATGTGATATTTGGGAGCAATATATTTGGATTATGCTTCTCAGCCCAAATACGAAAAAGCGCTGGAGGAGGGTTTACCAAGCTTGACTTCTCTCCCCTCAGTGCCAGTGTAAGCTGTACTATATTCAGTAAATCTACTTTCAACTTATTCTGCTGCTTCCTACAAATGCCACTATCAGGGGGTAAGGATTAGTCCTTGAGAGGCTCTCCAAATTAAACACGTGATTTTCATGTTTATGAACCAGTCTGTGGCCCATAATTAGGGCTTCCCACTATATTAAACTCTTATTGACATACGACTCAGGCTCTGATTTCTAAATGATAATTTAGTGTTATTCATAAATAAATTCCTACAAATATGTTTACAACCTGCTTAAGGCAAAAAAGTGCAGACCTGCACATTAAACTAGTCTATAGGATTAACATTTGCAAAGTAGAAGTGAAGAATGCTAGCAGAGTGTACTAGTGCCAAACAGAGTGTCTGCCTCAGCAGAGCTGGAACCAAAGTGAACATTTCCTGAATTCCTGTCACCTCCCACAAATAAGGACAAAATAATAGACCGTTTAATCTACTGCACAATACCTAATTCCATTTACGTGCCCTTGACACCTCACACAAGCAACATAATGCCATCAAAAGACCAAAATGAATGAACAGTAGCCTTTGAAGTTTGTGAAGAAGATTCACTGCATTATCCTGAATCAAATGCTTGAGAAAAAGGTGGGAGCAGTTCATACAAAAGCCATTCACACACACTCTCATGAGCATACAGGTTGCTTTGCATAAGAGGACACCGTCTACATCCCACATGTCAGATTGTTGACACGTGAAGTGCTCTACTGTTGTTTGATCACTGGATTCCAGCCTATTGTCTTTCTCTCTTTCAACATCTATGAATTCAGCCAGAGCAGCATTTGAGGGTTCAGCAGCACAATGAATAGGATGCTCTAAATCAGTGGTTCTCAAACTTTCTATTCCGGGTACCACCTCAAAGAATACCTCGCTCTCCAAGTACCATCAATACGACCAGAGGTGGGTAGTAATGAGTTACATCAACTCCGTTGGGTTAACGTTTTTTAAGTTTTTGAAAGAAATTTACTTATATAAAGCAGTTTTATTGCACCAAATGTTTTACTTTTACTTGAGAAGATTTGTGAGGTAGAAAAAGTGTCTTCCTCCACTGAATCAACACAACATTCAACTAGTTACTTTAGTTTTTTATCTTTACACATAGTTTCATCAATCAGACATAGAAACAAAGATCACACGACTCAGTTTCCCCACCAATAATAATGTCGTTACTTTGAGTTATGGCGATTTTATGTGTTTCCGCTGTCCAGTGAGCGGAAACAGTTTACCTGTAATCAAAGAGAGGAAGGCGCTGGTCTTCAAAGCAGCTGCAGATTTAAAGCCATGCTCACAAGATTTACCAAAAGAGTAAAGCTGTCAGGCAGTTGCTGTTCTTGCAACAATGTAGAAAAGCAGGTGACACAATTATTAATCCATGCTATTAATCGACAGACTTCAGCGACGTGAGGCAGTTTCTGTCCATGTGACTGTGCTGCCAGAGAGGAACACAGACGCCCTGTTGAGGCATAATGCTGTTAATGATGTTTATGGAGATGTAAGGTGCAGTCTGGCCTTGTCCAGTGAGCGGAGTCAGTCAAACTGTAGATTATAGTAGTGTTATGTCTTCAATGTTATTATTTATTTTCCGTCAAGCATTCTAAGGTGTCCCTGCGTAAAACTAGAGCAGTGTTTCTCAAACCTTTTTTCAGCAATGTACCGCTGTGGAATTATCTTTCATCCCAGTACCCCCTAACCAATGAGAGCATCTTTTGTTAGAAAAATAAATCAATGAATACTTGTTAGTTCTGTACTGATTTCCAGCTTTCAGAATATGTCAAAAATCTTGATGTAAAATAAATAAAGAAAGGACATATTGTGCATTTAGGGGATCGCTAAACCTTCCCGATGTGTGTTTGAGAGAAAGTTGGCTTTGTCAGGGTGTGAGCGAACGCCTCTGTATTCCCAGCACACATACTTGTCATCGCGAACAGTGAAAATGTCAAAGAAAGCATGACTTGTTTCATGATATAAAATCAGGCCTGATCAACAGTTTCAACTTAGAGGCTATGAAAACGGCATGATGACCCAAGTCTTATTCATCATCTTACTCATAGGTTACAGTCAATCCTGTATTCTCTGTGTATTAGCTCCACTGTATAACCAATATGTGGATGCATGAGGTCAGTCATACAAAGCTGTATAAATGTTAGTTTAAGCCATACACATAGAGGAACCAATGTATCAGTCAATATATATTGATCAGCATATAGAATGGTTAATCATGCACTTAAACACAAATATATAATAATAATAATAATAACCCATGTAAATGCAATGTTTGTAGTAAAAATATCATTTATCAGCTGCAGTAAGAATAATTTTCATTAGCCTCTTTGTCATGAAGTTTTACTACCACTTTGTCAAGCCAATGGTCTAGAAACAAAATATTTTGAAAATAAGTTGAAGAGTATTACACTGATACACTCGTAGTCATCTAACCATATTTTGTAGTTAACCTTGCCTCAAAAGACCACGTACTAGACTCTTCAGAGAATTCAACCATAATCTTCCAAAGACTTCATCAATAAGTGACACCTACTCAGGCTTAATCACTTGACCCAAGCTGTAGAAAGTCAGCCAAGGTGGTTGTATAGATTAGAGAACAACCTGTCTCAACGAAGAGACAGGTTGTTGTTGTTGTCTTTGACGTTGGCTGTGAATGGCCTTTCATTTCTCTGCCTGTTCACCGCCGATGCACAGATGTCTTCACTAGTTTTAAGTAAATTGTCTGCTACAAACTGTAGTTCGGTGTTTTATTCTGCTGTAGATAAGTAATCTAATCAAATACATTAACATTTTGGCAAATTACAGTCGATACCGTTGATCTCACAGAGGAGGATACTCGTCACACATTCAGGGCTTGAAACATGTCAAGCATCTTGAAAAAGGCGAGTGCCTGATGATTCTGCTCTTACCCCAGAAAAGATCAAAGTAGTTGAGTGCTGTGTAGGCTATTATGCACAGCAATTCTGCAAACCATGTGCCAGTGGGGCACAGATAAGCAAAGAAACAAAGAAGAGGATACAGTCTCTATGAATGAGGCCACCTTTAAAGGCTCTTCAGAAGCCTTTTTAAAATGCTTCACAGAGCATCGATGTTTTAGTAATCATAAGAAGTCGAGCTTAACAAAAAGTGGCAAAACAGTTAAGACTACATTAAAGCAGCGCTACACACAGGGACTATTAAAACGGCTACATTTAGTTCAAACCTCTTTCCTCATAGCGTATATAAGATATTGTCATGAGCATACAAGGGGCTAATGAAGGCTCATCTGACTCTTTGAACTCAGCCATTTCGTCATCTTAGACCCAGTACGACCCAAAACTATTATCTCTGCAGCAGATCATATTGCACCTAATTATTGTCTTCTGCGCTGTATCTCTGGCCCACTTCTCGTGTCATCATCACACTGTGATCACTTGTGCGAAGTAGGTCTTAATTAGAACTTCTTGGGAGTTTGCAGAAGTGAAGCCTCAGCAGATGGGCTTCCCACCTGAGGGAGGTGAAAAAGGCATGTCTTCTTCAGTCCTCTTGCCCTGTATCCCCAGGCTGCCATCAAAAGGAATTTTATCAGCATGGTCTCAACAGCCGCACCACTGAGTACACATAATTTTCCAGCAAACACACGCATTGAAAGGTGCTGAAGGTGACTCCACCTCTGCTGAAAAGCAGGTTGTGATGGCAGACGCTACCTGCCAGGCAGGATTTAGACTGAATCAGTGATTTGCTTTTTTTAGCCTCTCAGTTGGGGGTCTTCCCTGCCTCAGTGGAGGTGCCACTCTCCACCCCTTGTGTTAACAACAAAAGACTACAAAAAATAAAATGTTTTTATTCAGGGTAGCACTAGCAATTGATAGAGCATTTACAAACTGAACTGTGGCAACCGTGTCTCTCCCACACGCTGCTAAGAACAGCACATGGAGGGAAAAAAAGAGATCCACCGGGGAAAGGGTTCACCAGCTAGAGTTCATAAAGTTTCAAGCTGCAGTGGGCGGTTTTCTCAGGTGGATCCAAACAGACACAGCAAGAGGTTAAAAAGAGACTTTGTAAGGATATATAGGACGACTACATCTCAACAGGAAACTTGTGTTCTGGTCTGATAAAGAATACTAAAATAATATAACACATGTTTTAAGTTAGGTATAGAGTCGAGGAAAGAAAGACTGTAACATGTTTTCAAGCTGTCAGACCAGATCCACATCATGAAATACTCGGACACAGGCGTTGTTTAGCTGCCAGTGTTCATGTTCTTCTTTTTGACTTTTTAGGAAAGAGAAAACTGTTCAAGAACAAACTAAGAAAGAACTCCGTTTCACGCTGTATCACAACCACTTTCAGATATGGAAGCCTTTAGGCTTAACCAAACAGTTGAACTGAGCAAAACAGAGGCTACTGCTGGTTTCAGCACACAGAGGATTACCTCGTCAGCAGCAACAACAAATGCTATGTTTACACTGGTGATAGTCTTTAAGGTCTTATTCAAATCTAGATGTGGGTGTCTTTTCCTTTTTTAAATTTAAAAAATTAAAGGCAATTAAATCACAGATACCGTTTATGACTACGGCTTCACTGCTGGGTAGATCATTGTAATACATGTTATTTATAACGAGTTGCCTGTAAGACATGACACCGTCATTGCTTTCCTCATAAGCCTTTGGAGGATGTGTGGGATGTTTATGTCTTCTTTCAAAATCATACATTAAGTTGCTCTAGTATCTGTGTAGCTAGATGGAACAACTTTAAAGGATTATAGATTATGAATACATTAAAGATAGTGGGATAGTGGTTAGAGCTCACACAGAGTGTTTCCATTCTTTCCACCTTCCCCGAGCACAGCCCGTTCACACCAGGGAGAAAAATTCTTAAAATAGAGATGTGGGGAGGATATGGAGTATGCGTTTGCATTACCCTAAGAAAGTGACAGAGATGGAGAAAGAAAAAAAGAGAACAATGAAGGAGCTTTGAGGCTGCCTTTCCCCTCTGGGGGGTAAAAACTCTCTGATAACATCCAAGCTATACAGCAAGGACACTTCTCTTTTCAGATGAGTCACTGTGAGGGCTGCACACATAGGAGTGCAGATTGGACCCCACTGGCGAAGCAAGCAGCATTTGACTGCTTCATCAAATCACAACAATGGCTCCTCCAGAGAAAGACGTTTACATGCTGTACGTAGACGCATAGCATTTCTGAGCTGTATGTAATAGCTGATTTGCAGTTGGTCACTTATTTTTATGCAAACCTAAATATTTAATATAAAGTATATAATGAATGAATAACATTATAAGACATATGTGTCTTCATAGAATGAGTTAAAACTATAAGCATTTTGTTCACTATAAAAACTATGGTGTATTATAAATCATCTCATAAATGTCTGTATGTGTATACTAATTCTAAAAGTAGACGTGCAGTGCGAGTTTGTTTTCTAGGTCTTGTTGTTGCGCTTACAGGGATTAAAGAATTTATTTGACAGCACACAATTTGCATCCATGATCCTTGCTCCAATCTAATGTCAATTTTCCTCCAGTTTTCCAGCTGTAAATAATTAGTTACAAAACATTAAAGCCATTAATATTGTTATGTTGTTAATGTTTAACCCCTGCCAATTTGAGGTTGTGGTAAATGATGTTTGTTAAAGGCTGTGAAAAACAAAGCCCTAAGTTTATACATGTGTATGTCATTGCTATTATGACACTTTAATTGGCCCCAATTCACATTTTCAATGTGACACATCATTGTTGAACCCATGTCTACGCCTCCTCTGTAGCAGAAAAACACCCATCTTCTGCTTGGTCACACTGATAAATATGCAGTACATCAATGATATAACGCAGTGTCACACGTTGATTACAGACCTAAGCTTTTCATAATAGATTAGGGGCCATGCCACATAAGCATTACAGTAAAATGACAAGCTTATGAAGCCTAAGGGAGATGAAACCCCCCACAGACTGAACTGACCTCTAAGAAACCTGAACCACACCACTGATGCACGCCAAGTAATTGCATCACTCTCATTTACTGGCACTTCCAATACTGATAGCTGCATCATATTTTATGGAAATAACTGACCCCACTGGTATTAGAGAGAAAAGACTCATGCTTTTGCATCACCTACAGCATATTGAGAAAATAAGGGCATGAAAACAGTCCTCGTCTGCCCTTCACAGTTCCATTAATTCCAGCGTGTAGCTCGAAGAGAGTCTGACCCAGAATAATCAGAGTTTTCAGGAAGAGGTCAGTAGAGATGTACCGCAAAGCTGAGACAGTCTCAAGTGGAGAAGCTCTAAACAACTAAAGTGAACAACTTTGTAAAAGAGGACAACCAAAGGTGTTTCAAACTATGGAAATGGTTGTGCTGGCCAGTGGGCACATGTATCACTTAGTATTACGGTTAGTAGAAAGTTTTTTTTAATATTTGAGCAGTAATAAAACAAGTCATCCAGTCAGGAAACCAATACGTGACATACTTTATTGCATTTCTTACTCATTTAAACTTAAAAACCATTGAATGAGAAGAGTCAGGTTCTTTCCCAGATAAGAACACAAAGAATCCTCTGCACAAGGCAGGCTTCTCTTACACATTCACTGGAGGAAACATAACAACTTGGACTGAGGGCTGTTACGGTGGCCTCAAGAGAATTTGGTTCAACATGCAGTTCAGAGACTTGAAGTGTCCCAAATGGGACTGGGAAACCTTATCCCAAACCTTAGCCACAACCCAAACCGTTAACTGCAACCGCTGTCTGCCCCAAGAGGAGAATGCAGCAGTAAATCCAGAACCAGATGTGTTTTATGAAGATGAACACATCGACATTTAGGTAACAAAGATAGTCGTAGTTATGGTTGACCTGCAAATATTATGCACATGACATGAGTTCTATAACATATTTTATTGTATATATTATCTGCGATGGACTGGCGACAGACAGCTGGGATGATGGATGGATGGATGTATATATTTTTGAATACAAAATATTATTATTAAATCCTGGAGCACCTTTATGGTTTCTGACTTTAAGCATCTGTAGTAACTAAGATAACTTTAAACATTAGTTGCTATACATGCTGATTTCCCCTCATTTCCCCTCAACACTGTGCTTTATTGATCATTAAATCTTATAAGAAGATCAGAACTACAGTCTGAGTCTAGAGTAAGAGAGAGAGAGAGTGTGTAAATTGAAATCATCTTCACTTGGACAAAGAAATAAAATCCACACCAGTGTAATCATGCATACAGTCAGAAACACCAACTGTCGTTTAGGAAAATATACCACCGTTACAAAGGCTGAATTTCTCAGACAAATATGTTATTCATATGAAAAATACAGCAGGGCTGCCTTTCCAGTCCAATAAACTCAATAAACTGTTAATGATAAAGCAAATTGAAAATGTCAGAAGGTATACAAAATGCTGAAAGGAGTTCTCTGCAGCCTTGATGAATGGTGATGCATATTGGATATTTATGAATTATGAGGCTACATGACTTGTTCCATTAAAACTCATTTTAACTGGCACCGGGCCCACAGTTACGGGGACAAAAGAGTCTGTTTTGACACTAAAGGCAAACTTTACCACACAGCTGAAGTAGTGCTTCGCATTTTGTCAGACTCTGACGTGAATTCTTCTCTGAAGGAAAGCCTAATTCATCACAACTGTTAGCGGGCTTTAATGTGTGTTAATAAGGTAACGTGTTTCAGAGAAAGAATGACGGCGAGTGTTGTCCACACAGGGGGTTTGCAAGCATTAGGAAGTCTCCTGAGACATCAGCACATTTCTTATCTATAATAATTCTCGCAGACGCCATCATATTGTGGCAGCAGCTCAAGATGGACCATTAACAAAATGTTCTATTTTTATTTTATTCCAGTCAGTTCTGCTTATTTTTCCTTTGCTTGGCAATTTTTTCAGTCTCTCACTTTTCAGGGATGACACTCCGGCAGTCTTTTTTATTTCTGACAGAAGATCAGATCTAAAGGAAGATGGCAGATTATGGGGGTTATGGTCCTGATGTCTGAAAACTAGAACAGCTTTTTGATCCTCATGGCTGCTGAACATCATGTTTCGTGTGTCTGTCTCTGAGGAACACAATGCTGCTTTGGCAGCATTTTATACAGTACAGAATGCTTTTTATATTTATTATATTCCAAATTACAATCATGATAATTTAATATTATACCATTATCAACAAATTCAATAAAAATAGAACTAGCAATGTGGTTATTGACCCAACACTCACACTTTCTAAAAACCATTTGCAAGTAAAATAAGTTTTATACAGGCAGCCTGGTAGCTCAGTGGGTTAAGGCATGAGGCTGGGCGGCAGAAGGTTGTAGGTTGTGTTCCAGCCGCGACACCCAGCCCATCCCCCATACCAGGTGTGTCCTTGAGTAAGACACTAGCAATTTTATTGTGACAAATAAAATTGGTGCAGGAACAGCTTGAGATAGTGGCTCCCAGGTAGTGACACGCCCCTGGGTTAAAATCAATTACACTAATTGAAAAATGTGTCTTGTACCATAAAAGGCGCAAACAAGATAAAAATCCAAAACAAAACCTTAACACAATCACGCAACAACCAACCGACACCGGGGGCACTGAAGACGGAACTAGCAACCATACTGAACAGGAGGCTGTGCAACATCATCGCTGAGATAAAAGCTCTTCGTTCAGGTGTGAAAAAAGAAGTCAATGAATCTGCGAGCTCATTGAAGTCATCGTGAAGCTGAACAGCATGGTCTGGAGCAAAGGATAAACGACGTGAAGGAGTGAAACACTGATGCTGAAGAGATGATGAAAACAGTCAAGTTTATCTTCCCGGAGGAATAACGTGCACCCATGGTGTCCCGAAAGGAGCTGAAGGGGATAACAAGAGTTTCTGGAAAATGTTTTTTCATAACAGAACTGTTATGTTACTATTCCCACCACAGACCTCAGCATTCAGCATTTTCATTTGCTTCAGGGACCTAAACCACCCTCAAGCACCACACCAAGATCTAGGGTCATCTGCTTTCTGGAGTATAACATTTAAGATCTCTAGGTTTGTTCCATGTGGAAAAAAGAAAGATCTGTGTTTTTACCAAGACTATCCAACTGACATCCAAATGCACAGAAAGGCTTATTCCACCATTAGAAAGTCACTTAATGAAAAAAGACACTTGTGAAACTCCTGAAAAAGGTGTAAATTACTGTCACTGATCACACGTCTAGGAACTAGACATGCTTATGTGCACTGCTCTTTTTTTCCTTAGTCAGATATGTCCGTTTGCACCAGGAGGGCCCCCCTTAGGTTTAGGTCTCCCCCTCCTAAGAGTTCAAGGATAAAAGTCATTGATGTGATGTAAATGTGTTTGTTATATTTTAGGTTTCTTAGTTCAGACCATTAGATTTTTCACACTGTCTGTCTTTAAGTTAAAACGTCTTATCAAGAGTATAGAATAATTACCCTTAAAATGAATAGGCTATGAACTGAGAACCTTCATACATGTGTGTACATTTCTGACGGCACCTGTCCTGCAAACTACTGGAGAGTGGACAACTGGTACCGATTCAATGTTTTTAGCAGCATTTTAAAACCATCTTTCTATCACTGTGAGGACTGTGTTTTTAGTGATATCATATTTTACATTGGGTGTTTTTTTCCTGTTTAAAAAGACACATGCAGGTAAACTCAGTCAGGCATCTGTACAGATTTGTGTCCGAAACATTAGCGACAATAGTTTAGTTTAACTCTCTTCTGACAGGACGTTTTGATATGCTTTTAAATTTGGATGCAGTATGTTTTTCTACTGGAATGTATGATGTATGTATGATTTTGGAAAATATGTAATTTCAAATGGCAAGGCGACAAATATTTGTATTATATTATGTGAAATATAGAGACATATATTAATAAATGTTTTAGTCACCCATTCATATTAAAATAACATTAGGACAGTTTAATGAATAGAAAATTATGATTTTAGCCTTTATTTGACATAAAAAAGCCAAAAGTCAGATTACAGACATTATAGCTCCTTAAGGGAAAAAGGTGGATCGGCTCCAACTCCCTTAGAAGACTATTACAGAGCAGCACTGCTGTGTATTACCCTTTGCTAGTGTGACAGTAACTGCAGAGCAAAATGGAAGGATTTAAAACAAAGTCAAATAAATATTCATCTCCAATCTTTAGTGAAACACTCCAAAGGAAACTTTAAAACAGATCCATCCCACTAAGCACATGGTACAAAGTATAAACTATAAAGAAATGCACAAATACTATGGCGTGTGTCACAGGATACAGAATTCACATCAGCCCAACTGGATGGTAAATTCAAACACTCATAAAAGGTAAAATTAACAAAGAACAGATGTTAAGCTTTGCAACTGCAACTAAGATGGGCACAAGATGCTAATAGAACATCAGCAGAAGATGATTGCAGGACAACGAAGGGATTGCAATACTGAAAAGTATTGTAAGGTTTTTTATAACCCCAAATAGCAAAAGGGTTCAAATGAAACTCAAACATAGTCACTGCTGAGAAAGGGTGATATGTTGGTCATATCTTCTGGGATTATCCTAGGGTTTCAACCTACCAATTAAAGGTGGTAACAGAGATAAGGTCAATAACTGATTCAATATTAGCATAATCTGTTTGGGAAATGTTCAAACTACTGTACACTTTTACAGAAACAGGGACTAGATCAAAAAATAGAACAGTTATCACAACAAGTGTGTAACGATAGCCACTGATGATCACACAATCGTAACTAACTTATTCAATATATTAACTACCTCATTAAGTAGCATACTAAACCTGATACAACACAGCAATTTGTTTTCATGAACCACTTCACTTTACTTTATGTGAATGAGAATTTTGTGTTTCACGCACATAGCTGTAGGGCTTCATCCTCCGTCCACTCAAAGGGGGCACTGTGATACCTCCGAGTGTCTATTTGCAGCCTGTTGAATATGCAATCATGCTTTTGTTGAAACTGAAGAGTGCTGTGTGCTCAAGCTCTCAGACTAAGCGACGGGGCAAATATAACCCAGCATGTACACACATGCACACATACGCAAATGGCGGCGATGGCAAGCTCTATTGCCAAGACACACAGGAACCAAATTGTTTATTCCCTCTATGTTGTGTTTCTAATTTGTTGATTAGGATGGTTAAATCCTCCTAGATCCTGCTCCAATTAAGTGACATTCCACTGATATTGACGGAGCATTGAGACTGGCCAGGTGTTCAAAATCCCTGCTGCCACTTTACACACATCAACCGTCAAACACTAAAGAAACAGACACCTCACTCAGGTGTTGTAATTCTTTTAACACTATCCCTTTTTGCAATCACACATTCAGCTCTGAGAAATCTAAAGTCAACATTTAGGCTGTACTTATATCTTCAGGACAGAGGCGGTATTGAGTAGCTTAGTTACAGTTTACACAGAGTCGTTAGTTATTCATACGGTACATTATGACATCGTCTTAGGTGTAACCTCACCAGAGAAACAAGCCACCAATTACTCTGAACATCTGAACACACGGAGTGATTCTCCAGAGGTCACTGGGAATGCTGAGACTCATCTTGGCCGATATCGAGTCTTAACCTTTTACTTTTACTGTCTTGTTTACATTTTTTCATCATAGATCAGAATGCAGCGTTAGGAATTATCTGAACACAGTGTCTCTGTGTGTGTGTGTTTTATTTGGAATATCAGCTGCATGTGGTTGTGTTGCTTTGAAAAATACAGCCTCTGAGGTGTAGGAGTTAAGCTCTTCTCAGTAGATATCCAGTATTAGGGAGATAAATACCACAGTTGGCTCTCCAAAGAGTTCCAGAGATTTATGGATCACTTCTGTGGGGCAGACCTCTGGGAGGCAAATATTCTATCAGATTTTCCAAATGTTTTGGTATGTGCAACACGCACATACAAACACAAACAGACTCTGGCCATGCCTGTAAGGCTGAGCTACAGCAGCTGCTACTAGTGTGTTGCAGTATAACTAACACTGTTGTTGCATTGCTGAGGTCAGGCAAAAATTCAGTGTGGATTTGAGGGGGTTTAAAATGAAACATCTCTATAAAACTCCCACTTTGTCCTCCGCTACAGTGTGCATGGCCCCCATGCTCTAAAAAACAAGCAGGGCTATAAAGAGTGTGGAAATGGAGAGAGAAAAAGCCAAAAAATGATCAGACAAACATGGCAATGCTCCAATGAACTTAGCCCCCACTGTCAAAGTTTTTAGTTTGCCAATTATCACTGGGCATTGGGAACTAATAAAAGGGGTAGAGGGCTTTCATTTCTTCATTTATGACGTGTTTTATTGGAAAAGGGCCCACTGAGATGCCCCCCCTGCGCCTGGAGAGGCCAGTTAGTGGGAAGGGTCGTGACGGATAAGTCTGATCCTTTGTAGAGGCAGTATTGATCCAGCAAAAGCGCACTACATGAATCAAGTATGGGCTCTGTGCTGTTACTTCCTTCACTCTGTGCGATGGATGTGGTCCAGTGCAATGCGAACTCACACTTTTCCCATGTAGCCCAAACTGGACAAGCTGGCCATTAAATCCAATCAGGCTGAGGGCTGCTGGAACTACTGCACTACTGAGAGAACTTGGACTTGAATTATAGGAGATCTAAAATGAGCGATTCGAGCTTAGGAAAGGAGTTAAAGAGGTACTGTTAGCCCAGTTAACTTGGGCCAATTGATTCACAAAGAAATGTGTGAGTTTAAGTGAACAGATACATTAAAACGGGTTGCAGTCATTTGCTCAAAATGGTCATTAAGGTTAGACCTGAATGAAAATCTACCTTAAGAAAATACCGGCTGCTGTTCGGTAATTAGTTAGCATGTTTCACGGGTCCAAAATGTAAAGTCATACACACTAAAACCCTTGTTAGTTTTCAAAAAGCTATATGGAAAACAGTCCCTGTAAAGCTACAGTATGTGTAAGGGCGAGAAATTAACTTTACAAAAGCACTCATGATCCTCTCCATTAATCGCTATGCCAGTCAACGATGAGTCATTTCTATTTCACCCCTGTCCTTAGCAACAGCCAGATACTCCTTTCTTCTCTTGTATTTCTCCCTCAGTGGTATTTCCAGAACGGTCAGATGAACTAGCATCTCTGTCTGGTTTGTCTCTTATGTTATTTCACAGGGACAACCTGTTTCAGTCCTTCTGGATTTAACAGACTGCTGAGCACAGAGTGTTTACAACACGCAAGTGCGCACACACACACACACACACACACACACACACACACACATCTCCAGAGGATACGATCTCAGAGAAGCAACACAGCCTATTTCACTGCAAATTAGGTTAATCACACTCCAGAGAGGCCTAGTTATTAACCCTCATAGAGGCTATTAAGATGGCACCTAAATCACATGAATATGTGAATATCTGATGGCCTTTTCCACAGTAATGCCACATTTCGCCCAGCAGTTTTTGGTAGAGCTGGCGGTTAGGATGACGCCTCATCATACGCACTCTAAGCAGCTTTAGACTGATGATGCAAGAGCAAATGTTTCTCACTGCAGAAAACACCTCACTGTGCAGTATAGTAAACTGCATTAGGAACTCTGGGTCATTAAGCCAGTGATATTAATCACAATTAGATGATTTGTCAGATATAAAATTGTTACACTGAGATAATACACAAATTACAAAGCATGTGTGGCTCATGATTTATCAAAGCCACCGTCTCTTGGTTCCTCCTTTTCTATTTTCACATCATTGTGAGTGAAAAATGTAATCACATGTTGGGAGAATCTATCCCGGCCTACACAAGTGAAGGAACAGTTACCTGTCCTAACGGTCCTGTAAATGGAAATAGACTGATGAAGCCCTTCTAAAGGCAACTAGTGTCTCTGCCAGTTATGTTTTGCAGCTTCAGTGCGCGGTGGCCTGATAGCATCTGCAGTCCCTCAGCAAGACGATAGCTCACCATGGGGAACCTAAACCTGGAGATGCTGAGCCTGGGAGAGATGAATCCCTGCTGTTTAACCTCTAAGTATGTGGTTCAAGCTGATTATCTATAATGTTTTACCATTACGAACACCTGCATCTTTAAATATTAAATGTATTTTCTACTTGTACTGTATACACATTCAGTACTTGGATGAAATAAAAGAAAGGTAAATGGCAGATTTAAGTGGTAATGCATCATGAGCTAGTTTTTGCCACATTTGCAGGATGAACAACTTTACAATCCATTCACCACAGGAACCTTTTTAACTCTACATTCTTCAAGCCAATTATTAATCTAAAGTACTAGTGATTTATGAAGTAGAATTGTACTTAGTTTTTGATGCTACATTTCTGGCAGTAAACTGTAACACAATTGCACCACATGAAACAGCAACCTAGTGTGATTACACAATTTAAACATAAGAATAATTGAGCTCAATTGCAGACTTCTAGAATATGTGCAAAGTTAGGAGACTGATCCCTATACTGTGTTAGGATCTCTATCCAGGCTTGATGCCACATTCTCCTCGGTCACATAAGTACAGCAGCAACAAACTCCAACCCAACAACTTAATTCAAGATGCATTATTGATCTTTTCATTTTTAGAGACTTTATATTTTATTTTCTATATGTGCATTTTTCTGTGACAGGTGTAGAGATGACAGACCTAACTTTGAGTCTGTGCTCGTG
The DNA here is from genome assembly GCA_032270685.1 of Microctenopoma stevenorrisi. Classification (NCBI taxonomy): domain Eukaryota; kingdom Metazoa; phylum Chordata; class Actinopteri; order Anabantiformes; family Anabantidae; genus Microctenopoma; species Microctenopoma stevenorrisi. Next base: position 5,508,547 of record JAUMTR010000025.1, on the reverse strand, counting down.
TTATACAGATTAACTGGTGCTGACACTGTCCATGAATGTATCAATACGTCAGACGGGAAACTAATCAGCCGCCACACTTCCTACACAAAACTGCAACATATTGATTGATTTCAATTTTCCAAATGTGAGGATTTCTCTTTTTTTATTTCAGCAAACAGAATTTGTTCTCTCTTAGCCTGTCATTTAGACAAAAGAACTGAAGGATGTTATAATTTGTTTGAAAACCAAACAATTATTATTTTAACTGAACTACAGGCTTGAGAGAATTAACAAACATTAGAGCAGAAGTTGTGTTCATCCGTACTTACAACAGGACAGAACAGGGCAGTGTGATGGGAGGCTGGGCAAATCAGCTAAAAGAGTTATCAGTCAATAAAATATAGTTCTAATGTACCATGCTTTGAATGGTTACTGTAGTTTAAATGACACGTTTTGTGAAACACTAACATAATGTGATCACGTCATTATCAAACCATTCAAGGCCTATAAACAACAATACTTATCACCCAGCTACGGTTGCCTATTTATTCTGAGTGCGTAACTAAAGGGTCATCCGCAAAATCCTTGGTTTTTCTTTCTTTATTCATTTGTGCCTCGGGCCTCTTCTGGCTTTGCCGTCAGTCAGTCTTGCTGTTGCTTTTCCACCCACATATGTAGTTTCTGTAGGTGGTCTGTTCTTTGACTGTTCCAGCAGGTACAGTAGCTGTCTCTCTCCGCACATGCTCACTGCCAATTTCTGCTGCTTCTAAATCCAAAAATGTAAAACTTGACCCGATCTGGAAAGCAAGGCATTATGCAGACCTATCACCAAGTGTTGCCATCACTGTTTGGTAACGGATGACAATCACAAAGATGCGTTTATGCTGCCAGGCAAACAGCATCTGAAATATACTGAGTTATTACAACTAAGAAGTAGAGTTCAGTCTGTAAACGTAGTCATCATTCATTCCACATCCCATTTTGGCATTCCACATCCTGTCTGTAAGAGACAGGTAATTCCTGAAGATAGAAGCTGTTCTCTGTGCCCCTGACTGATCCATTTAGAAATACTGGAGCTAAATTCATTTTATTTCATCACCTGGCTGTGTCTATAGCATGAATTGACACTTCCCCGCCAGGTTATGCCTCAGATGCACATGTGTGTCACGCATAATAAATGCACAAGTGCAAATGAGCAGGTAAAAGACCTACCAGTGGGAATGAGATCCAGCAGGTGGCAAGAGAATCTCACCGCTGGCACATTTGGTCTCGTTTCACAGCGTGTCATTACCTGATTACCTCTAAACCTATTTTACGCCTAATGAATGAGCTCAATTTCCGCTTTGTTTGCAGACTTCTAGAATATGTGCAAAGTTAGGAGACTGATCCCTACACTGTGTCAGTCTCTCTATCCAGGCTTGATGCCACATTCTCCTCTGGCAGATAAGTACAGCAGCAACAACATTTTAATTCGAGATGAATTTGTGGTCTTCAATGTTATGCAGAATTGATGTTTTCTCTTTTTATTAATAACTTCACAGAGCGATTAATTGCATGTTTTTATGACAGGTGTGGACATGACAGACCTAACCTTGAGCCCGTGCGTGTGCCTACATACATATGTCTTAAGCTCGCGCGTGCCCGCGTGTGTGTGCGCGCGCGCGTGTGTGTAAACATCTATATATGTGTGTGTTGCTTGTGCCGTTCTGTTGGCGACCCCCAGCGTACAGGATGCGAACTTTTACTTCTTTATCTTCCTTCAAACATCACAAAACATATCCACACGAAGCCTCCGCCTTAATATTCCCCACTATCAGCCCTATAAGGACACAGGGTCGTTGGAACCCGTATTACGAACTTTGACGCAAACGCTTTGGACGTTTGTTTGGTTTCCGTGAATCCAGGCAGACCTATATGTCATCCAAACGCCAATTCCAACAGAGTCTCATAACTTGCAGTGGCGTACATTAAAAAAACTGAGACATGTTGTCGAACAGCGACTGTGAATGATAAAACTACATCTACATTATTGGTCCCAACTAAGCATCCGAATGGTTACAGCGCAGTTACATAAAGCAGCCTAAATGTGTTCGTGCCTTACCTGCGCGCAACACTCCGTTTTATCCACATTTTTCTCGACTGCCGAAACCGACTCAGTCCTCCAGGTATCCTCCCATTTAGATGGGTTTCCAGCAAAGTCGACAATAGCTGATAAAAGCACTCAAGTGACGGACCTTATTCCAGCTGTCATTAACGCAAACATCATCTAAGCCATATCCTTCAACGTTGCGCACATCGAATTCCTCCAACGCCGGCGTCAAATCCGACTCAAAATACCAGCGGAATAGTCAGGTTTCTTTGAAGTTGCTCGTCAGTTGCGCTGCTGGCGACAATCTTCCTCTTTATCAGCTAGAAGCAGAGGGGCAGGCGCGTGCGGGCGGCCAGGTGAGCGGGAAACCAAAAGAGGTACCCTCAAAGTTTGCCTTGACGCAAAGCTGGCATTTCTCCCCCGGTGGAAAAGCAAAGCGGCAACACACGGAGAGAAAGAACAAGGCATGTAGTTTGCGTCGTCGTCGCTGGGATGACAGCGCACCTTCTCCTACATTGTTTAAGGTAGACGAGGGTCCAAAAATGAGGGTGGAAGAGGTTGAGGCTGATTCAAGCGCGCATGAGACCAGTCACCGCTGGCAGTGGGTCCTCATTATCACGTCTCAGGGGGTTTGATTGCCTTAAGTTCAGAAAAAAAAAATATTTAGGTGCAACTGAAAGAAGGACGCGGGGGAGAAACTAAGGAGAATCCAGGAGGATGAGAGTTGTTGCTCAGCAGCTGGAGAAAGGAGGTGTGAGAGCTCATTAAAGAGGAGATGAGGCTGGTCCGTCGTCTCCTGCTGCTCCTCTTCTCTCAGACTGACGAACGACCTGCCCGCTGAGCCCCACGCTGCCGTGACGTCATTTTAAAGCCAAAACTGCCATGTGCCGGAGTGCCGCGCGTCATATGGGCGCACGCGCGCACACTGGGTAAGGGGGCAGCGGTGTCCTGAACACCACACAGCTGTGAGACCGAGGCATGAGGGACCATAGTGAAGAGTAAGTGCAAAGAAATGACCACAAAATTAGAAAACATTTCTCCCCTTCCTGTACTAAAGGTAGATTTAGTTAACTTACTTATATTTATCTTTGCAGAAAATTATATGTGGAAAAAGCTTAATTGTTGTAGAAATTCTAATATTTTTAAATTCAGATTTTTTTTTTATCAACATTGGCACATAATACTAGAGTAATTAGTAATAGCTGACACAACAAACCAACAATATGGCTATTTACAATCTGTTGCTACAAATAACTGTTCAGAACAAGCAGGAAATGTTCCAATCAAGCTAAGGTAATGCCACAACGAGTCTATTTGTTAAAGTTAACAAAATATGTTTGTAGTTAGTCTGATAATTTGTTTTAAACCAATTTTGACTGTGCAATTAGTGCAGGATAAGACAGATATGTCCACACGTGTGGCCAAAGTGTGCGGCTCTGAGCTATGCTACAGTGAGGTTTTGATACAACCACTAGCAGTCGCCAAAGTTAGACATGTTGCTGGAATGGGCTGTAAACCTCTGGCGGCCAAGTACTGGTACAGCCATTTAGTGCGGATAAGCACAAGTTGATACTGTCTGCAGAAGCTACTATTGCTGTAAGACGAACATGATCCCTCGTAAGCTTCTTACTCTGCACCTTTACATAACATATTTTAATTTAAAGTAAATTGTGTTTCATTCATATTGTTGTTGTAAAGTTCTGGATAGGGTGGCATGCTTTAACAGCTCCAAACCATGCTTAATATTGTCAGGATGATGCTTTATTTCATATCCCATTTCTATGAGAACAGCTTATAAGCATGATGATGTTAAGCTGATGACGTTCTGATGTCATTTACATTTTTCACCTTCTCCCAAATACCCAAGATCAAAATAATATTGCAAGGTCTTCTGGGGTTTTACAAGATAATGTCATTTGCGTGTGGCCAGAAGCAATAAGTTAAGTACATAAAAAAAATTGCCCGCGCTCTGACGAACTAGCAAAGAAGCTCTTTAAATGTCAAAAAAATATTATTTTATTTACTGCTCAAAAACATGAACCACAAGGAAGACCATCAACTGCACCAATTACACACCTACCCATTCTGGAGAAATCATATGTACAAACCCAGGTTTTTAGAGAAAGATGTACAGATGTGTAGTGATGTTGGAATCGGGAAATCCTAAAAGTCAGTATGCATCACATCACCATAAGCTTCAAAGAAACTCCCCAAGCTGCAGGTTAACTGTGTTTTCTTGTATTATTTGACAACACAATGCTAAAGTTGGGGTGTTTTCTACCATCTTTCCCCTATGACATGAAAACGGTATTAAACTGTCATCCTGGGGTTTTTTGCACACCTATACTACAAGATGTCAACAGAAGGCATAATCCTATTACATTAGAATGAATGTGCTGATGCGGCCGCTCAGTGAGATAGGTAAAAATATTATCTATGACAAGATCAACTCTTGCGTGAGAAAAAGGGAGAATGTGGCGGCCTTTCCTGTCCACCTGAGGGTCAAAGTGTCAAACCAATGAACACACCTGTTTTAGCCATTGTGACTGGTGCTGCTGCAAACAGTAAAAAGATTACTGGCTTATGCCAGCTGTGTTTGGACTTATTCTGTGTTCATATTCTCAGCACTAGAGAGATATATATTTTGAGCCTGGAAAATTACCTTCCTTTTGCCTCAGGCGTGATTTTGTGTTATAGTTCTGTCAGGCTTTTGCTCATATCTTTCAGGGTTGCTTTGATCAGCATGTAGTCATGAACTCAGTCACTCTTCTCGCAATCAGATGAATTGCAGCTGTTTGTGAAATTGACTGCTTCATACATGATGACGCAACTTTCCTCCTCCACTAATTGTTGCCATGAAGGGCACTTCTGTCAAATACGGTGATTACTGCATTAGAGTGTATACATACATACTGATCCAAGTGGATACCTCTGTCTGAGGAAACCATCAGCAGCCCTCCAAGCAGATGGAAGCTGTCATTGCTCTCTTCCTCTCTGTCACTTCCCCCATGTCTTCCATTCTCATTCACACCCCCTCTTCCACACTCCCTGTTTTGCATGTTGTCTTCCAGCACTGCATGTTTGTGTATGTGCTCCTACTCACACATGTTTGTTTCTGTATGACAGAATGCTACGCATGCTTCATACAGTGTGAACGGGCTTATTTAGCCTCAGAGACGGAGTCACAGGTTGTCATGCATGTCCAAAACTGCGGGTGGCTTCAGCTCACACGGACCTAAACGCAGCATACTAAACATCTGTTGTGTAAGCCATTAACACCCCACTACGAGAGTGCAAATTAAAAGGAAGAGGGATTTGAGTATGGCTGTGTATCTGCTAAGCTGACTTGAGTCACTCGTGGGTACAGTTTAAGAGTGTGCAGTGAAATGAATTTTGCGAATGAATCAGAAAGTTTTTATGGCTTTGGTCTTGCTGGGGTTAAGGACCCATAACATAGTGACTTCACCTGTTTCTTACTGGCCAAGAGTTTCCTGTACAAGGGAAACAACAAGGGACACAGTCAGTGAGAGGAATGCAACAGAACTTTTACTCGGTTTGTCAGTAACATCATTAACATTTTATTCACATGCTCGATTTTATCAGTTGATATTGGAAGTATTCTTTAAATCTAATGTTGTCAAATCTATGACGCTATCAAAGATACAATCATTCTCTTGCTGAATAGCAAACAGACTATACTAACTATACTGTCTCAATGCATGCTTAGTAGTCCACGTAAACCGATATTGCTTGTGTGATTATTGGAGTACACTTTTTGGTTATTCTTGTTAGATTGTAAGACTTTACAACTAATGCATGTGATTAGCAAGGAGCCTTTCAGATGTTGTGCTAGCCTGTACAGTGTGTTTTTACATCACTGGGTTAATTGAGCATACACAATGTAAAATTTTATAGTAATTGAGTTAATTCTGCTCCTACATGGTCTCATTAGAAAAGGCACTTAATCCAGTGTTTTAACAGTTCTTTACACTTACTTTTGGTTTATTACATAAGAGCTGTCTACACTGTGTGTATATGCAAAGGCTATTAATGTATGGTCTAGTAAGACATTTCAAATATTGGTACAGTGCTCATGCTGGGGGAATTCATATATTTCCTTTTGATAGGTTCAGTAAGTCTATATTTCTGTAACATTCAATAATGTATCTTGCAGCACAATAGTAATAATTTAACTGTATTTACAAATTTGTTTATATGTCTTGATAGAAATAATAATAATAAAACAAAAACAAAGATGGTGCAAACAAATTAAGTGGAACACTGGCTAAAACACTACAATAACATACAACTGGATCATAAATTGAAGGTAGCTGCACTATACCTGAAGAATCTTTGAGTTCTGATCACAGAAAAGAGACGGAGCTTAATCTTTTTGACTCATAAATCACAGTAGTTTCTATTCCCATAACAACATTTCTCAAACTGAAGCAAATCGATTCGATCAAATTATTACTTTCACATTTAAAATTTATTCTGTATATTGTTCATCTGCAGACTAACAACTAGTACCACAAAGAAGAAAAAAACACATCTTATTCATGGTACTAGTATGTAAATTATTGCTTATCCAAAAAGACTGAAAGACATTTGCACTTGCATGTCTGCAAGTAGCATTTTGTGTCACAGAATAGTTGAGCCGATCTTTTAAAAGCACATAATGTAATTTATGACCAATGGTTGAAAGACATATCACATTTGTGTAGGTTTATTTAAATTGCACAGTGTGAGTCACTTAGGCTCATATATCTTTAATAGTCAACACTCTTGTAATGATGCTGTTCAAATCATTCCTATCAGTAACACTGTATTAGTGTTTCGCTAAACATGTCAGCAGGTGTTTGATATTCAGTTAAAATGTAGGATAATGGCTAACTAACAGAATTATTCAGTAAGGGAGTAGCTGTAAAATGCTATGGCTGAATAAGTAACTGGTTTGTTCAGACCTTCATGGTACTTTTTATTGACACCCAGCTCAATCTTTTATTCGAAAACACAGAATAAGCTATTTCTTCTATTGAAATTTAAATATTAGCAACCAAATCCCAAATTGTGCTGGTGTGTAACATGCAGTATGGTTTTCTTTCCCACATGGAAGTTCAAATTGCACTTTCAGTCACCCCTACCAACTCTGTCACATGACATTGTGCTGTTGTCAGAAGAAAGGTTTATTCTGTATACTGCTACCTGCAGAAACAGCAGCTTAAAGTCTTGTTTGATATTGTTTGTTATTGTATTTCTTGACTTTTATAATTCATTAGTTTGCGTTTAGCACTGGATTCTTCTGCTGATGAAAATACATACATCAAGCACAAAAGTCAGTGCATGTGTAACAGATGACCTTTTCGCGTTTCCATTTAGTTTGATTTACTATACTATGTTGCTTGAAGTGTCACCCTGAATAATGGCCACTTATGTGTTGGTTTTGGTTGAGTTGCACAAGTTCAGTGTTAGTAGGGCTACAGTCATAATTTATATGGTGCCTTTTAAGATGAAAGAGTCCTTAACACAGCTGATACACTAGTCATATGCCCACATCTACCCTTCTGATACCGTCATTTGCCATGGTAACCAAACAGCATGTCATGGAAATCTGACATAATCACTATATCTCATGCGCCAAAAATCTGGAGCATGAGACTGAAAAAGCTGATGTGTTACTATGGCAACATCACTTGGATGAACATTTCAGTGGCAGCTGGGCAACTTCATAGGAATCTGTTTTTTTTTTTTTTTTTATTTTCCCTTTTTCTTCCTCACATGAATCTATAGAGGAAAGCAATGAGTTAAAAGTGTCAGAGAGACTATGTGGCTTTTTTGTCCATTTAGGTCTGCGTTCCTAAGACTCTAATGGGATTCATAGGAATTCCAAATAAATTTATGATTTGGGATGTTGGTAGATATTGCAAATCTTTTAGGCTGTTAATGTATGAATGGTCAGGTGAGTGGATGAGGCGCATGGTAGTTCTCTTAGGTATGAGTTTTGGGGGGTGTTGCTTGAGACACTGGGCCCATTTGGGAATAAGGATTTGCTCTTAGCTAAGAACTGGGGGAATTCAACTGAACATAGTAAACTTAATGGATCTGTGCACTCCACTTTTTCATCCAATGAGTTGTCTTGTCTGAAGGCAAGACTCCTACGTTTACTTCAAGTAACAGGAGACATTACCTGCATCGTCTAGTGCCCACTCACTGGTCTGTAATACTAAATGGTGCTTACTGACAGTCTAGTCAGGGAAAATACTGTCTTTCTAATACTCACTCTATGCTGCGCCTCTTGGCTCCTATTCATTTTCATTTACTTTTACTGTCCTGTCAGAGCAGAATTTAAGAGGCAGCTCCCTCTTGGATAACACCATCATATCATATACATTTAAAACTACAACTGCTTTTGTTTTTTCGGCACATGCACAGCAGTGATACTTATTAGAATAGATTTGTCTATAGAAGATTTAAAATGCCTGAACCAAGGCAGATCAGAAAATGAAAGACATTTAGATACAATAAATATTGTTTAACATATGTAACATAAAGTAAGTTCTCTAACAAAAATACAAATATACATTAGGCTGTATGTCCCTCGTCTCTTATGTTTTCTTAATTAACATGTTCAAATTGGCTGGAAATGTTCAAATTCTGCTTTTGTCCTGCACATATGTTCTTATAAAAACAATTAAAGTTAGGCATATACAGGGAAGATAAACGTACCTGAGAGCAACAGGTTTATCTGTTCCACTGATCATGGAAACCAGGCCTATAATTTATATGACAATTAAGAAATCACCTACCTGACAAGAAAGTCAACAGTAACCAGGTTACATAAGTCTCTTCAAGGAAGTCTCGGTATGTGATTTCATTCATCCTTCCCGGACCTTTGTCCAAAGGGTGAATGTGAGTTATGGCTTTGCCTTTGTCCTCACGTAGAATGTAAACCGTAGAACCCATCATACACGGATATGTTGTTGTTTGTTTTTCATTTTAGTTTTTTACCTTCAGGTGTTCGTACTTTGAACCACATTATGTAATTCAGTGTGTGTTAAGTTAATCAATACCAGTTTGGAACAAAAACATAACTGTTGATTGGTTATTCGGCCGCATTTTGTTGTAGCGTCCATACATTCATGCACATTCACACGTGACAGCACACAATAAATAACAATAATGAAATATTTAAATTAATAAATTAGTGTTCTGGTTGAACTGTGTATAATGTTGCAGCTGGCCGGGAGTACCAAACATAATTATAGCAATCGAGCTTTCTATATTTCATGGTTTGCATTAATTATGGTGGTTCCCACAGTTATTAAATTTGAAGGTTGTGAACCATGACTATCAGCCACAGTGGATTGGAACAGTTATGATTGTATGATTGTAATGATTGTAAATGATGATTGTAAATTATGATTGTAAATATACAACTGGACCCTCATAAAATTATTTGTATCTCAATACAACTGATGCTGTATTGAGATACTGTCAGCACATTATCTTCTGAACTTTCTTTGCTTTACAGGTCTTTTATGGGTTATAATGGGGAGTCATCTCAGCATGATGAATCTGAAAAACAGCAATGGACGCTAATATTACACCACAACACAACATTTGTTACATAACTCACACAGTCAGGCAAGTACACGTGGGAGACTGTCGGTGCTGTCACAGAATCTACTGAGATGCTAATAAGCGAATGAGGAACAGCTGTGCAGGAAGTTGGCGGACGACAAGTGCAGTCAGGTGAATCTGTCGTGGACAGGTGTGGTACAACATGACGCGATCTGAAGAAACAGAAAACACACACAGAAGAAGGAGAATTTGAGAGGGAACTGGGGCACACGAGGAAAAGTGAGAGAGATCACACTGAGCTGGTGTTGATTCTGAGTCAAGATGTTACAGACTGGTAAGGGAGTTTGAACTATATGTGGTGGCTAAGGTGTTTAATAAAGCGCAGCTTTATCCAGATGCTGGGACGCTGTATTCCTTGATTGCTTCACAGGACCAAAGGTCAGAGTATGATCGACTTTGATTCGTCGGTTTTGAGGATGCTTTTTTAAATCTGTCACTGTAGATTTTCTCATCTAAACTTCTTATCAACTGTTTCACTGACCTTTATCTTATAAGCTAGAACAATTCCCAGATGTGTCAGACTTAATTTTAAGTTCGTCTTTGTTCAGACTGATTATGATTTTCTTGATTGTTTCTGTGGAATTCTTCGCACACACTGTCTGAGTGAGGAGATAAACATATGAGTAAGTGTGAACAGGGCAACAGTTACGTCTGTGGATTAGCCACCTCCATTGATCTTCTGCCATCCGTGGCTGTGCAACGTGACACGCACTCCCCAGCAAGTCTTCAAGCTGAATGTCTAATGCACGCACTTACTGTGTTTTACAGGCCCACACATACACAGAGAATCAGACAAAAATGGCCTGTCAACACTCTGGGCATGTGGACCAGGCTGTTCCAATATTTTTAGAGAAATGTCAAATCAGAAACAAGCAATTATTTATTGGCATTTCAACTCACATTCACCTTAGTTCACTTGTCATATTCGGTGTGGAAATGATAGCAAAATGTGTTTGTATTGCTGCTGCACAAGAGTACAGGAAAACATGTCTGAAAAAGAAATGGCTGTTTATGTCTTGACAGATAGCTTGATGTTCAACATTGAAGGAGGAGGACTTGCACACCAACGACATGTACACATTCACCTCCTGTTTGTCTATAACAACTAGTGTCAGCCAGATACCCTACTTTCAACTGACGGTAGACAAATATTTCATGTTACCCACAAAGGGAAACAAGTTCAGTCTGACACCCTTGTGTTGAACTTACACAAAGCATGTTTAGCTAAGTGACTCATAGATTTACAGATTTAAACAAATTTTGGCAAAAAAAGACAAATCAGGGTAAGATCTAAAAACAAATAATGTGGGGGCGTGGCAATTTAGTGGCAAGAGGTCTGGGCAGGGTGTCCGTGCGGGTGGCAGACAGTATTGCAGGGCCGTAACTAAGTTTTCAGTTCAGGGACCTTAGATTATATTTACAATTACAGGTCCTTCTCAAAAAATTAGCATATTGTGATAAAGTTCATTATTTTCTGTAATTTACTGATAAACATTAG